>JAQJVL010002730.1:0-70000 GCA_035578905.1 Stictocephala bisonia | reverse complement strand
ATCTGTGGAGTTTGAGGGGAGTCTCACCAAAGTACAAGCGAACAAGAAGCCTAGCCTACTTCAAGCTGTCAACATTTTAGAGAAAGATGATGACATTGTATATATTTCATAATATATTTTGGCCAGGAAGCTGTTCATGTCAATATTAACAGTAGTTGTTGAAATGTAAGCTATGGACGTTTTGGCCAGGAAGCTGTTCATGTCAATATTAACAGTAGTTGTTGAAATGTAAGCTATGGACGTTTTACCTCAATATATCAAAAGTAGTAAATTTTTAAAACTTTTAACTATATAATACACGTGACACAACCTTTATAAAGGGTGATGACTGGGGTTATAAAGAATGTTAATTTATCCTTAAATTGTAAAACATCTTATCGGTAGTTTTCCTTTAATTTCTTTGTTGCATGGGCACAGTTTGCACTACATTTTTTATTCGATACCGTAAATACGGAAAGAATTTATACAAGCAGTTCTTCATTTTATACACAAATGGTTACGAAGTGGATGCACTATTTATGCAATTATTTCTACTTCACTATCTGTTTATGTAGGGACAAATATTTTACTGAAATGATAATAACTGAATTTTGAACGTTTTACAACTTTAGCTATTGGCAGGGGATTTATTCCCCTAAAATTATGACTCCAATTGTATTACAATTTGTATAAACCAGCTGTATATAGACTGTAAAGTTTTACTTTATTCATAAAGATGATCTTGGTTATATTCACTGTCACTCGTTCATCTACACTCATCACACTCATTCATCCCACATATTAGCATGCCCACATAAGGTTGTGTGGAAGAGATCATTTAATTGTGCTTAACTTAACCTTTTTTTAAATAGAGACATTTATTCATTCCTTCGTTCACTAGCCCATATCTCTACAATCGGTGCTTTATTAAAGTATAATGAATGACAAGTTATATTATAATATATTCTCAATATACATATCTAATTATAACTCATTTATATAATGTTAAAATAACAGTTAGCAACAATCATACATAGACAGTTCCGGTCTCGGTTATCAGGTTCTGTTCACAGACTGCTGGGTTATTTGCTCTGCTACCCGGATATATTATATTTACTGCCTTTAGCCACATTGCGCTGGCCTGTATCGATATTTCCTATCACGGATCTGCCACTGTTTACATACTGCAGGGTTATCAACTCTGCTCCCCGGATATATTATATTTACTGCCTTTAGCCACATTGCACTGGCCTGTAATAGTTACTCATCCACATTTCCTATCACGGATCTGCCACTGTTTACATACTGCAGGGTTATCAACTCTGCTCCCCGGATATATTCTATCTACTGCCTTTAGCCACATTGCGCTGGCTTGTATCAGTTACACATCGATATTTCCAATCACGGATCTACCACTGTTCAGACTGCAGTGTTAACAGGTCTGCTCCCCGGATATATTCTATCTACTGCCTTTAGCCACATTGCGCTGGCCTGTATCAGTTACACATCGATATTTCCAATCACGGATCTACCACTGTTTACAGACTGCAGGTTTATCAGGTCTGCTCCCCGGATATATTCTATTTACTGCCTTTAGCCACATTGCACTGGCCTGTATCAGTTACACATCGATATTTCCAATCACGGAACTGCCACTTTTTACAGACTGCAGGGTTATCAGGTCTGCTCCCCGGATATATTCTATTTACTGCCTTTAGCCACATTGCACTGGCCTGTATCAGTTACACATCGACATTTCCAATCACGGATCTGCCACTTTTTACAGACTGCAGGGTTATCAGGTCTGCTCCCCGGATATATTCTATTTACTGCCATTAGCCACATTGCGCTGGCCTGTATCGATATTTCCAATCACGGATCTGCCACTGTTTACAGACTGCAGGGTTATCAGGTCTGCTACCCGTATGTATTCTATTTACTGCCTTTAAGCTTCGCTGCACTGGCCTAAATTAGTTAACAAAACCCAATTTTAGACTGTTCCTGTAACGGTCATCAACCACTACTGACATACTGCTAGGTCGTCAGTCTGGTACCTAAATATTTTCTATTTACTTACTTTAGTCCAGTTCTGATGATCTATATAAGTTAACAAAAATCACACATCAACCGTTTCAGTCACACTTATCAGGCAGTGCTGATTGACTGCTAGGTGATCAGTTCTGTTATATTCTTTTTATTATTTTTACTGATGTTAGTAAAATTTTGATGTTCTGTATCACTTACCAAAAGTCACACATGGACAGCTCCAGTCACATTCATCAATCACTGTTGAAAGATTGCTAGTTTATCAGCTCTGCTACCCGGATATTTTCTATTCTTCCACCAGTCAAACAGCAATGAGCTATATAACTCAACAAAAATCACACATTGACAATTCCAGTCAGGGTCATCAGGCACTGTTGACATGATATCTGATAATGTCAACATGAAAACATATCTGGTCTGATATCAGGATATTTTCTATCTACTTTATTTAGTAGAATATTGATGATCATAATCAGTTAACAATCACACATCGACAGTTATAGTCAAAGGCATCAGATACTGTTGAGAGATTGCAGGGTTATCAACTCTGCTAGCCGGATACATTCTATTTACATTTTTTAGCGACTTCGCACTGTCCTGTATCATTTAACAAAATATCATACAAAGACAGTTCCAGTCACAGTCATCAACTACTGTTGACAGATTGCTAGATTATCAACTCTGCTACCTGTATATATATTCTGTTTACTTCCTTTAGTGAAGTTACGATGATCTGTATCAGTTAACAGAAATCACACATCAACAATTCCAGTCGCGGGTATCAGGTGCTGTTGACAGATTGCTGGGTTATTAGTTCACTTATTCAGCTAGATAATTTTTATTTACTTCCATTATTCACATTGCGTTGCCTGTTTTAGTTAAAAAGTAGAGTTTAATGCGAAATGAATACTACACGGTCCATAAAAAGTTGTTGAATTAGCAAGTTATCTTTGCCTCTTTTGAAAAATGCAAAACTGTTTTTTTCTTGTCTACTAGCGAAAACACTTTTACAAACAAAACACACAATACATCCTTAAAAATTATAAAAGTAATAAATTTTGTTATTAAATATTAATTTAAATGTGATGCTGTTATATTTTAATATTTTATGTATTACATTATTACTTGTATGTATTGAATCATTAAACAAGTCAACTTATTTATAAACAACCACGAGTTTTGTAAGTAACATGGGCATTCATTTCAACATATTCTCGAAATTAATTAAATCTATAATAGTGTTTTACAAAATGAAATATTATGTTGCACAGACTTAAATTAACTATTGTACATGTGTGAATGGGTGGGTGGACCATTACCACAGTCTGCATATGAATGGGTGGGTGGGCCATTACTACTGAACGTGGGTGGGTGGAAGGGCACAATCACCGTATGGTGCACTAATCACCTTCGATGACAATAAGTGCCTAATTACGTAATATTTATTTTTAGGAATATTTCTACGTTCCTTTATACAGTAATACTTATATTAATACAATTATGTATCGTTATATATTATACGTTCACGAATAAACAAAACAAAACTATTTTCACCTAAACAATATATTATTATTAAAAATAAACATAATTAGGTACAAAACTGATTTGTTGTGGATTCTACTTTTTTTTTTATTTTGCAGTATATTTTTAAGTAATTATTAATTAATGTATATTATGACTGATCAAGTCATTTAAGTTGAGTACATTCATTTAAAACTCACTTATGTGTTTATATGCGAAATTTGGATACACCATTTAAGCTGGAAGTAAATGTCCTAAAATGTAAACTACATTATATAGACTACCTACACTTCTGACCCTTTGGTCATAAAACATAAATTTTCGCTGTTGCTACTAAGAGGAAAGGGCATTTTGGACAGGAAGGGAGGGACTGGTGTATATCAGAAATGGATAGCTATCGCCAAAGTTCGGGACAAACTTCTCTTTCTGGATCACATATGTTGTTAGCAAACCCATTTAGGCCATTTAATGTTTCAGTTAATGATTTTTGACCAGGTAATATTTATGACATTTTATTTACTATTTGTACATGCTAAGCTTTTAAACATAATAATCATAATAATAACCTAAAAAAAATGTGAGTAAAAGACTAGTTAGTTAAATTAGTAGAAGGCCTATTTTTGGGAAAAAAAACGTGAATTAGGTACCTGATTATTAATTTAAATTTACAAAGCTATAATAATGATTGAACTATTATTACAATAATATTCCCTTAGATAACTTCTACGTTGAGCTCAACAAGCTGTAATTATAGATTTAATTTTCAAAATATAACCAGTAAATTTAAAAATTAAAAAAGAATATAAGGTAAAATTAAATATCGTTGTTTATTTGAGCATAGTAAAGCTTAGGATAGTTATTTTAATTAATAGTATATTAAGTTAAACTATTTATACCAACGTTTCTTACTGTCGATGGTATTATTTTAATTCTTTGTTTTAATGTAAACTATATTCTTTGTTGTGAATTTGAAATAGTATTTCTTCCAAGCGTTTAAAAAATGCTATCATTAGGAGTGGTCTAGCTAAGGGGCTAAGGTGGCGTGTTGCCACGTAGGATGTCTGGGTTCGAGTTCCAACGTGATCGTAGCAGATGTTACTCCTGTCGTTCGGAAGTAACGTTAAGCTGATTAAGTGTTAGTTAAGTGTTGAGCTAGATAGATTAAGCAACTAGGTTAAGTGTTAGGTTAGAGAGGGCTTCTCAGCCTAACCTATCAAGGTAAAATAATATGTTCTTTAACTTTAACTTTTAAGCATAATAATAATTTTCTTACAAATTTCAAAGGAGGTTGAATTAGTGATGCTACTGTACCGGGTCTTTTGACCGGTACATTTCGTTTTTTTCGTCGTAGTCTGCCGGGCTGCCTGAGATTCGCTTTTGCCCGGCGATTCGCGTACTTTGGTGGCCGTTGGCCCGGATTCGGTCGTTCCGTGTTCCAGCTCGGGTTGTCAGGTTGACCGTATTTCTAGTTGTTTCTCGGCGGCCGAACCACCTTACTATGATCGGCTAGAGCTCCTAAAACTCCAGGGTCCTCGAGTGGGACATTTTCCCTCAGCCTGTCGTCCGGGGAAAGTTCGACCATCTTCACTGCTAGCCTGGCCTGAGGACCATGTTGGAGCCTGGAGTCGCCCGCTACCCTCTATACATCTTTGGGGTAGAAGTCTTCTGTCCTCAGGTCAGTGCGTTCCATGTTATTTCCCGGCGGCTGAGCTGGGGGTTTTTGGATGGTCTTATTTAAAAGAAAAAAAAAATAAGAATGAAATATAAAAGAAGAAAAAAAAGTTTGTGGAACTATTCAATGTGGTCTAGGCCTAGAACTGTTACCGTGATTGATGCAACACAGCCATGGGGGACCTATATAAATTTTTTTTATTAAAAGAAAAAAAAAACTTGAAATACCAAGAACTTTTTATGTTAATATTAATTTTTATTTATATTTCTTGTTATTAATTAATTAGTTTTATTTGTTGTTATATTTTTTTAGATTTTATAGTTGTTAGGTCCCTATGGTTAAGTTATGTTATTTATTTATATGTTTAGGACTAGTGATTGTTATTTATATTTTGTCGTTAAGTGTATTAGGGGTGTTTTGGAAGTGACTTTTTACTAAACGGTACCAGGTTATATTTTATTTTTAATTACTTCTTTTTTTAAAATTCTTCACCAAAAGGGGATTATCGTTCTTTTGCTTAACTTCTAATTCGGAGCTGCCCAGGGATTCCGGCTTACTCCCTGGCCCCGGTGGAATCATGGGATGTGGTCTAAATTGCCGGTTTAATTGTTGTGATCCAAAAGTTCTAAATTTTCACTTTTATTTGGGCGTTAAATTTTTCTTACGTTTTGAGTGTCTCAGGCTAGGCTGCAGATAGGCCATGTAGTGGTTAATTTTGGTATTTGTAGCGTTAAGTGTTTTTGTAGCTTGTGTCATTATCTTGTTTATTTTAGTGTTGCTAGTTGTTTATTTAAGCGAAATTGATATTGTGGCCTTCTGCCGGTTTTGACAGATTAACTTTTGTTTGCTTGCAATATATAAATTAGTTTTGCTCAGCTGCCGAGTTTTATTTTGGACCCTCCAACTGCCACCCGTGATCCCATCATCGCTTGACTTGTTTTGAGACATCCCCCAGTTGGCATGCTGTCCAGCTTGGGTGGGGGGGATGGGTCTTACTACAAAACACACAACCATGTAAGGTTCATAAATGGGAGCTTTTACATGATGTAAGCTCATGGTAGTTTTAGTTAAGTACATGAACATAAAACAAGTTAAATTATCTATATGTAGTAGTTTTATGATGTAGTAATACGCAGGGAGAGTAGTTTGACCTCGTTGTTTTGTATTCAGGGTGGGGTAGTGGGTCTTGTTGATGTAATCAATAAATGTATTTTTTTAGGGTTGATATATTAACATTGTTTGTTAACATATTAATATACTTAACACATTTTAAACATGTTATTTAAAAAAAATATATAACTTAAATTTTGTGTTTTATAAAATGTATTTCTTAAGGGACATTTTAAGAATTTACAAATTAGTAATTTTGTATCAAAAGTCTTGTATACATTTTCATTGCTCTATGCCTGAAGTTAATCGGTGTATTCTGTATAAGAGTATATTTTATATAGCCATATTTTATATATTTTATATAGTATATTTTATAGTATATTTTATATATTATATAGCCAGAAAATGTTTACAAATGCGTCTAATCAAAGTTCATCTGATACACCCCTGATGAAGTTATTAAAGGGGTGCATGCAAATGAGTCATCAGGAGTTCTATTACCGGCCACTATCCATACGATCCAATGTATCATCATTCCGTGGCTTGCTAATGAACATGGAAATAACACTGAAACACGAACCTACAGTCTCAAGGGTCTACGTACTACGTAACTCCGAAATAAATCTACGCACACGTGAGTACGTAGTTAGGCAGTTTTGGCAAACTTATAGTATTACATGATAAAGTAACATATCATTTAGTCTTATGAACATTTAACATTTACAACATATATTAGATTATGAGCAACTTAAAGCTTGAGGAGTATTTTCAACTATTTAACTCAAACATAAATAGTGTCTTTCAATCTTAAAGACTTAAAATTAACTAGGAAATAGGTAATTGGATTGTCAAACATATTTTGGTGAGAAAAGAGAGACTAACATTTAATGGACGTCAAGATAATGGTACACACCAGCAAGCATGTTTGTTTGAAGTCAATCATAAGTTAATTTTAAATTTAATTGTAATGAAATAAAAACAATGATTGGTGGTCGTGGTATAAAACAACCTGATGTTTCAAAATAAAACACACTAAGGGAATCAATCGTTGAATAGAAGGTTGGTAAAATGGTAATAGGATAAAGAACTGTATCAACCTGGTTCAGTGAAAGAAACTGAGCTCATTCTGAAAGATTAGAAATAATGGTGCACATGGAGAGAGAGGCCCAAAACGTCGATGAGTGTACTTTGCGATGGCCGATTTGGTCCAAACAAGCATGGTATGATAATAATAATAATAATAAAATAAATTACTAACCTAATTATTATATTTATAAACAGTATTTTAGTCAAACCCCTCTCGTACGAAAATACCGTTGGTAATTTAAATAATACACCTTTCAGCATTTGCGCCAACTTACTTGGGGGCTATGAAGAATGGAAGGGATTTTAAAATAAAATGAGAAAGTGCAAGTAGATGGGTTTGCCTGAACAGCAAAAAACACCTGTATTTGTCCCCAAAACGTAGCTAATGAGTTGTTTATATAGTATTCTCGTGAACAGCTCAAACAAAAGTACACACTCATAGTCATCTATTATCTATACAGCCATTGAAAACATATTTTAAAGTAATTGCCTTCTTAAAGTGCTAGTATTTTCTGCTTTTTGCTGATACAAATTTTTAGGTAAAAATTTATCCGTAGATCCAAAGATCCACGTGTGGTTGAGAAAATTAATTACGATAAGCCCAACAAACGGTATGTTGACCATTGTGTAGAAAAGCTATTAAACGCACCCTTAATAACCGAAATTGCCGTTGTTGCTGTCAATACCGAAATTTATTTCTTAGCTCTGGCTCTATTTCAGCCAACAACAAATTGGCCACAAACGTTATTAAAGCGTTGAAGTGAGTTGGTACTGGTCCGTTTATAATTTTTCTTCTACAACACATTTTTATATTTTTAATTAATTATTAAATAAGTGATTGATCCAGTAAATATACAAATACATTAGGTCGGACAAGCCATCAATATTTATTTTATGTATATTAATATGCATTTTTATAGTATTGCAGCATATTATTAATGTTAAACAAAATGTTAAATAGTGGATATTCCCGAATATTGTAATTTGGTAAAGTTCCTTATTTTTTAAAATATTATTTTAGTGTTATTACGTAAAACCATGTACTTTAAACACTTGTATTTATCAGACAAACTTAACAGAAACCATTACTTTCTATATTCAATGCTTTTTTACGTGTCCGTCTGTTCTTTTTCATTCCCCCCTCCATCCGACAACACTTTTCACTTTTGGCACAGTAAAGTAATTTTAGGTTAACATTTAGACCAGCAGACAGAAAATTTAATTCCTTGTATAATAGATTTGTTATATATTCATATTTTTAGGGATTCTGTAACTGTCATAAAGTGAACTAATTTTCTACCAACTACTTGTGTAAATGTTATCTATTGCTGTTTATGTGAGGCATGGAGTGGCCGTAGATAAGGGAATGTGGGCGCCATCGACATATCAAGAGAATATGACTCACCGGATAACACAACAAATTATGGAATATTATGAACCTTTAACAATTAAATATATTGTTGCAATAAAAGAAGACAAGAATAAAAAATTATATAAAAAATATTCTTAATCAGGAACACATTCAAGCAACATATGTTTTATTGAAAGGTCAGTAAAAGGTTGATTGGAAAATACTACAACAACACGATGAAACAAGTGAGGACATTAAGAAAGCCAACTCATCATAGCAGCGTACTTCCCATGTTCCAGAAGGACCCTCAATTGATAATTATAATACATAAGTAATAAAACAAAATACAGCGTTGGACAAAAGTCTGGAATATAGTTATTATATTTGAAACGATTAAAGGAAGTGTAACAAAACTTTGTAGTTATGTACATTTTCCTATACCGAACATTTAGACATATTTTGCTTGTTTTTCCCATAGCTAGGGGATGGCCCATGACGGAAGTCTTAACATTTTTAAATATATGCCTACCTCGAGTTATATCTCATTTTAAAGATCTTTGTTTGCAAAATACAAAATTACAAATACGAGGTCAAGAGGATCACCCAGTTAGAAACTACGGCCACTCGAAGAATTGAATATCGGCGTTGAGCAAAAGTCTGGAAATATTTTTTAATTTTAAAACTATTAAAAGAAATAGAATGATTCTTTTTAGTTATATACATGTTTCTATAACAAATATTTAAAAATATTTTACTTGTTTTGCGCATGGCCAGGGGATTGCCCATGTAGGAAGTCTAAACAATTCTAAATGTAATCCTATCTCGAGTTATAACTCATTTTAAAGGTCTTTGTTTGTACAAAAGTGCAAACCTGATGTCAGAGGGATGACCCAGTCAGAAAATACAGCTACTCAAAGGACTTAATGTCAAATAACTAATACTGCTTAAGAACAAGTATAAGATAGTTATGATCTATTGCTGCGTAAACCGATAATTTAACTGACTAAAAATGAGAAATTAATTCATTTTCACAAAAAATGTATCAAATCACTATAATAGTTTTATTAAAATATTTTTAGTGTAAATCTACTGTCAGAACGGTTTTAATAATGATTTATTTTATTTTTGTTACTTAGCATAGTTATTTTTGTTACTTAGCACAGTTACTTTTTTAACGCAGTCTTTGGTAACTATTGTTAACAATCAACAACAGAGACTTTACTGTTAATAAAATAGCCCTATAACTAAAAATAATTAGTAATATGACATTCAATTCTTTGAGTGGCCGTGTTTTGTGACTAGGTCATGTCTTTAACCTCAGGTTTTCACTTTTGTATTGTACATAGAAAGACCTTTAAAATGAGGTATAACTCAAGGTAGGCTTACATTTACAATTTTTAATACTTCCTTCATGGGCCATGCAAAAACAAGTAGAATGTCTATAAATGTTTGATATAGGGACATGTATGTAAGTTGAAATTTTTATTACATTTATTTCAATAGTTTTAAAATTAAAAAATATATTCCAGACTTTTGCCCAACCCTGTATATTGACTTATCTACCACACCTGTTTTACTCCTAGTTATTGATAAATACGATATATTTATACTACAGAATTAAAACAGTTAAAAATATCCTTTATTGCCTTGAGCCATACTAAAATTTCACCTATGACCAATTAAATTGGAAGTGAATCATTTTAACTTAATATAGACATAAAAAGTATTATAATTAATTAAAGGCTAATTAAAGCCAAAATATTAGAAATATAATTTCAAGTGCAAAAGTCTGGAGTGTATTTTTAATAATTTGAAAACTATTAAGAAAAATGTTATGTCACTTTTTAGTTATGTACATGTCCCCATGAAAAACATTTAACATGTTTTAATTATTTTATTTTTTTTAGCCAGGAGATGGTACATGAAGGAAGTCTTAAAAAATTCAAAATGTAGGTCCACCTCGAGTTACACCTCATTTTAAAGGCTTTTGTTTATAAAACACAAGACTACAAACCTGAAGTCAACAGGATAACCCAGTAAGAAAATATAGCCTCTCAAAGAATTCAATGTCATATCATTTTAATACTGCTTAAGAGCAAAGATAACATTACTCGTAAATATATCATTTATCTGACTCAATATGAGAAATTAATGTAAAAAAATTTATAAATTAAAACATTTTCTAAAACTATTTTTAGAGTAAACCTAATGTCAAAAGGTATTGATACATTTTATTATTTTAATTTTTGATAAATAACAGAGTTATTTATAAAACGCAGTCATGAGTCACAATCTTTTACAATCAACAACATATTCAATAACAGTGACTTCAAACTGCTAAATAAATTGCCACATAGCTAAGAAAATTTAGTAGTTATGACATTAATTCTTTGAATTGATTTATTTTCTGACTGGTCATCCTTCTGATTCAGGTTTGCAATGTTGTATTGTACAAACAAAGACATTTAGAATGTTGGGTTAAGTTAAAGTAGGCTTAAATTTAAACTGTGTTAAATTTTGTGGAACAAATGTGGAACCCCTTTTAAACGTGTTAAAAGTGTTAAAACATTATGTGGAACCCCACCCACCCACCCATATGCATACACTGGTATTGACCCACCCACCCACATACGTACAGTGGTATTGACCCGCCCACCCATATACGTACAGTGGTATTAACCTACCCACCACCCATATACGTACAGTGGTATTGACCCACCCACCCATATACGTACAGTGGTATTGACCCACCCACCCAACCATATACATATAGTGGTATTAACCCACCCACCCATATACGTACAGTGGTATTGACCCACCCGCCCCCCCCCTATGCATACACTGGTATTGACCCACCCACCCATATGCATACACTGGTATTGACCCACCCACCCATATACGTACAGTGGTATTGACCCACCCACCCATACACGTACAGTGGTATTTATACCACAGTGCGTGTATGGGTGGGTAGGTCAAAACCACAGTGCGTGTATGGGTGGAGGGTGGGTCAATATCACAGTGCGAGTATGGGTGGGTGGGTGGGTCAAAACCACAGTTCGTGTATGGGTGTGCTGGTGGGTTAATACAGTAGTACGGAAAGTCAGAATTACATTTACCTAGATATAAATAAACATAATGAAATAAGGGACTTATTTAATAGAGATCAAAAAGTAAGGAAAGGTTTGCAAGTTTGTTTTAATTTACCCCATCTGCATATATGTTGAAACCTTTAATTTATTACTTCATGAGCCACCATCCCCTGGATATACGAAAAATAAGTAAAGTATGTGTAAATGTTTGGTATAGGAACATGTACATAACTGCAAAGTTTCATTCAATTTATTTCGATAGTTTAAAAATTAATAAATAAATCCCAGGCTTTTGCCCAACCCTGACATTGAATTTTTTGAGTTGCTGTATTTTCTGACTGGGTCATCCTTTTGACCTCAGGGTTTCATTTTTGTATTGTTTAACCAAAGAACTTTAAGACAAGGGTTAAGTCAAGGTAGGCTTACAGTTAAAAATTTTAAGACTTCCGTCATATCTTAATTTATGGCCCATCCCCTGGATATATGGAAAACTAGTAAAATATGTATAAATGTTTAATATTGGGACATGTACATAAATGCACAGTTTCATTACATTTCTTTCAATAGTTTCAAAATTAATAAATATATTCCAGACTTTTGCCCAACCCCTGTATACATATTTATAGAAGTCTGTATCATAGTTTTATACCAGCCACTCGAGACATAGTTGATGTAGATATTGGAGGTGATGGGTTGAGTGCTAGGGCCTTATATCGTTAAACAACGTCTATCAATGATTGCTATCGGCTGGGATAAGTATAAGGTGTCCCTCTGGGGTGGTGGTCTGGGTCCACTACTGTCTGGAGGAGAAATGCTGTCTATTACTGATGTTAATCAGTTAGTATCTCGGTTTATCTGAATTTATTAAAGGACATTCAGTATTTATTCCATATTTCTGAGGATCATTTGACTATAGTTAATATCACAGACTAGACATTAAATATTTAAAATGTTACATGAACTTATGTAATATGTAATATGTTATGTAATGTGTTAAATATTTGCGTTATTTTCAACATAGTTATAACTAATGTTCCTTTTAAAATTCCTTGTACTCTACTATACATTCCTCCAATATCTATTATCAAAGTACAGTAGATATTTTTATAATCTGAAAAAATAAGAATAAATTTTATCTTACATATATGAAATTAATGATTTAATTAGAGACGGAAAATATCTATTGAAAAAACTAAACTCTCCGTACTCCATAACAATGGCGCATTGCTGTAGAGTAACCCAGCTACTTGTGGGACAATAGTATTTTGTAAGTATATTGTTTATATACAGTGTGTTTATAACAATATTTGTTATAACAAAACACCATATATTTTTTGTACCATAATTATTAATGTTTATAACATTGATTACTCAGCTATTTATCATTCGATTTTATCAAAAAGTTATCGTTAAATTTGTCTTTAAATTCTACATTTTTTACCTTCCGACAATATTTGTTGTATTCATAACGGTTTTCATGAAATTTGACATTAACACTTTTATATAGACGCCATCTTTAAACGGCTTCAGTCAAAGCAAAGACATTTTAAACATTCATTTTAAATAGTACGACAAACATGAAGTCCAAATTTGAAGTTTCTAACTGAAGTAGATCGTGAGTTATAAAAACGTTTGGAAAAATCAGATAAATTCCGACATATAGAAATCTAAACATTTTAGACATATGGTGTCTCGACTCAAGAAACATACATACAATTTATTTAAAGAGAGTTAACTAACACCCTGTATATATGTATATTATAAGTTAGATTTGAAGATAATTCAAGAGTTAAATTTACATTCATAAGCCTCTTAATAAGAGCATCAGATGTTGCAGAGATCTTCCTAAAGTTTCAAATAGAGTGAACCTGAATGTTCTATTTAATGTTGATAGATGGACTCATGTTAGCCACTTACTGGTAACTGGCTAACATTACTTTCCAAAGCTCATGTTTTGTTAACAACTCTGTAATGTAATGATGGACAATGAATCATTTATTCAAATGTTTGCCGATGTTATCAGTGATTATGTTCTGTTCTAGGTACTATTACGGTGTGAGCTCAATGGCTGCTAAATTCAACTTGGGCACTGCTAGAGACGTCTGGGGTGTCAGTGTTGGGTGAGAATCAGGGTCCGGATATTTAGCATAGAAGAAAACCGAGTATCAGGATAAGTTTGTTGGAATACAGACAAATACTACGTGGTTAGAATTCTAGTAAAGCTGTAGAACCCTTAGTTGCTCTGGCTTTTGGGCTTTTGATAAATGGTTCGTTCTAAAGAACATTTGTTCTTAGTAACAATGACTAACACTCATTTATTGCGTACCAATATCTCTATGATAAGCAACTTAATACTAAATGGTTCGTAGAAGACTTTTTACAACAGATTCTACTAATTTACTTCGCATTTGATTGGCACAATCATTAAACTTTATACTAAACAGACTTGTGTGCGTGGACTTAAAAAAGGAAAAATGTTTTACGTAACAAAACGATACTGTACTAAAACGCAGACAAAAAGAATTTCACTGGCTTAAGAGTTTATTTGATCATTCACTTCAAACAGCTCAAAGCTCTCATCTACAACGGCAGATTTGAAATGTAAACGGAATTGTGTGCTTTGTCAATTTAATCTAGCTGAAAGTAGAAACAAACGTCTCTTTATTACATTGTTTCGACATTGCTACAGAATGTGAAATTATTTTGTAATTAATAACACATGATCAATGACCAATAGGATGGAAAATATGTATGGAGATACACATGTATATAGAATAAGCAAAAATTGTATAAAAAAGTTTTGTTTTCAAACTAAAAAGTTTAAATTCCCTTCGTTCTCAGGATGGTAATCATGGCTTAATTAAATCAATCAACATGGTATTTGTATATTTTTCAATTTATCTTCAATTAAATTTGTGTTGATGCACGTTCCCCTATACTGTGTTTCCACTATAATGCTAACATGTCTATGACTTTACCAACTCGATTTGCAAAATACGAGTTGATAAAGTCTTAAAATATGGCAGTCGTAAAACAAAAAGACTTATAGTTATTCAATAACAATATAAAACTTAATGTTATAAGCCCATTTAATCTTAGGATGGCAAGTATTTTCATAATTACTTACTCTCTTACTTACTCCTGTGGCCACTCAAATCCAAGGTGATTTTTGGCCTCGCCAACAAGTTGCCTCCACAATCCTCTATCCTCTGCCATTTCGATGTCTCCACCAAGACTTCTCACATCCTGTTCCACTTGGTCATCCCATCTTATTCTTGGTCGTCCTAGAGGTCGCCTTCCTGCTGGTTTCCCCATCCATACCCTTCTTATCATTTTTTCTTCTTCCCTTCTCCTCACATGACCAAGCCATCTTATTCTTCTGCATCTAACCACCGCCACAATATCAGGTCTCTTGTACAGTTCTCTAAGCTCTTTGTTCTTTGTTCTTTTTTATTCTCCACACTCCTGATTCATAGGTAGGTCCATATATTCTTCTTAAAATTTTGTTTTCAAATGTAATCAATCTTTTTTTGTTATACATTGTTAGGGTCCACACCTCAGATCCATATAATAAAACAGGTTGTACAATAGCTATATACATTCTTATTTTTGTGGGTCTTGACAGTAGTTTACCTTGGAATAGTTTCAGGAGACTCCAGTAGCATCTATTTGCTGCATTAATTCTTACTTGTATTTCCTCTTCCATTTTATTTTGGCTAGTCAAAGTAACTCCTAGATACTTGACCTCTTCAGTGGCTAAATATTTGTAATCCATTACATCCAGTGTTGAGTTGATTGGCTCTGCCTGTCTCCCTATCTTCATATATTTAGTTTTTTCTTCGTTCACTTGAAGACCTACTTTGTTGGCTTCTTTTAACAGGACACCTGCTAGCGTTTTTAGATCATTATTATTATCAGCTACTAATGCCACATCATCAGCAAATGCTAAAATATTGATTATACCTTCAATGTTTGCGCTTATTTGTACCGATTTTGTCATTTTCAGTGTTTCTTCAAGAGCGAGGTTGAACAACAGTGGTGACAACGCATCTCCTTGTCCAACCCCTGTTTTAACGTCAAAAGTGTATGTAAATTCTCTTTCTTTCTTACTTTCCCTCTTGAGCCTTCAACACACATTTTTGTTAGTCTAATTATCTTTTCTGGGATGTTTTTTTGCCTAAGATATGTCCACAATTTTGATCTCACAATGCTATCATAAGCCTTTCTAAAGTCAATGAATAATATATATAGATTTTTGTTATATTCCCAGTATTTTGAGGCCAGCTCTTTTATAATAAATATTTGGTCAGTAGTTGATCTGTCTTTCATAAAGCCTGCTTGTTGTTCTCCTATTATTTCTTCTCCATATCTTTTTAGTCTGTTTAATATTAGTTTTGACAGTATTTTATATGTACAATTAAGTAGTGATATTCCTCTATAGTTTGTACATTCCTGCTTATCTCCTTTTTTGTATAGTGGTATTATCACACTCTCTTGCCACTCCATAGGCATAACTTCCATTCTCCAAATTTTCAATATCATTGTATGTAGGAATTTCATTATTTTAATACCACCACTTTTGATTATTTCAATAGGTATTCCATCTTCTCCTGGTGCCTTCCCATTTTTTAATGTTTTCATCACTTTCTCAATTTCCTCTATAGTTGGTTCTAAAACATCTTCCTGATTTACATCCTCTATGTTCACCTCTTGTTCATCTTCTATGTTACTATCAGCATTTAATAAGTCTTCAAAGTAGTTCTTCCATCTTTGAAGTATTTTAGATTTTTCCACTATTGTATTTCCATCTTTGTTTTTTACTCCCATTACTTTAGGACTGTAACCTTTCTGAAAAAATCTCACAGTTCTGTGAAATTCCTTAGTGTTATTCACTGTTAAATCTTGTTCCGCCTTTGTTAGTTTATTATTTATAAAATTTCTTTTTTCTCGTCTTAATGTTTTATTTACTTCCAAGTTTATTTCTCTGTATGTTTCCTTAGTTTCAGCATTTCTGCATTTTAGATGTTTATTTTTTGCTTCCTTTCTTTACTAATTCTCTGCACTTCTCATTGAACCAGGTTTTTTTGGGTTCTTTTTCTTTATAAAAACTTCATTTGCTGTTTCTTTTACATTCTTTTTGAAGGTTTGCCACATTGTCTCTACTTGTGTCTCTTCCTCATCTTCTTCTGTTAGTAGAGCTTCGAATCTATTTGAGATTTTCACTTGGAACTCTATTTTCTTATCTTCATCCAGATACAGTCTTTCTGTTATTTTATTAACATTTCTTTTTTCAATCTTTATTCTTTGTTTAAGTCTTGTTAGAATCAAGTAATGGTCTGTACCACACTCTGCCCCTCTCTTACTTTTTACATCTACTACTGTACTGATGTGTCTTTTATCAATCAGAACATGATCGATTTGGTTTTTCGTATTTCCATTTGGTGATGTCTATGTTACTTTATGTATATCTTTACGTAGAAATTTAGTACTGACAATGTACAGAATCATAAAATTTTTCATAATAATAATTTTCATAATAGCATGACAAAAATAAACTTAATATTTTAGCCTGCACTTATTCTCTATTAAATTTTTTTTAACATTTAAACTTTTATCATAGTTAATATACCGTATTTTAATAGTATTATGCTAAAGTAGTGTTACTAATGACTATATTTCAATAGCATTCGACAAAATGACTAACACATGCTTCTTTATATTTACAATTCCAAATAATAAAAATAGTTGTACATTTTTGTTTTTACCAACTAAAAATAATTATAGGCCACTGTCATTTTTGAGCCAACATGTATTCATTCCATTCCAAGCCACAGAGTGTGCGATGTGTGTCGACCATGGGGAAATCAGGGAACTTTATTCAGAATCTGAGGAACTGAACATTGTGGGAACAGTTAATCACAACCCAAGCCTCTTGAGAATGGCAAATTATATACACAGATATTTAGAACATCTGACATGTTTGATTTTATAAAAAGAAGCTGGTAAAAACTAAGTATGTCATTGTTCTCAAATAAGATATATATTTTAGTTGAAAGAGCTTGTTTCACCCTTCAGTTTCCTTAGAATAGCCTACTGTTATAAACTGTCGGTAATTGTGATACAATTTAAACAATAGGGACGTACAGTAATGATGACCCACCCACACACCCATACACGTACTGTATAATAGTGATGCTCCTCCAACATGCACGTACAGTAATGATAACCCCCACCCGCTCACACACGTATATTAGTGATGATCCTCCCCCATGCACGTACATTAATGATGACCCCCACCCTCTCATACACGTATAATAGTGATGATCCTCCCCCATGAACGTACAGTAATGATGACCACCACCCACTCATACATGTATAATAGTGATGATCCTCCCCCATGCACGTTCATTAATGATGACCCCCCACCCACCCATACACGTATAATAGTGATACACCTCCTCCATGCAACGACAGTAATGATGACCCCCCCCCACCAGCCCATGCACGCATGCAAGTACAGTTTTGAGTGTATATAACGTACATTATGATTAATTGTAATTTTCTGTACCTAACTTATATTTATACAAGTATGCCTATTTATGCTGTAGAGTAGTAGATTAATAATGTCAATGCCTATTGATATATCAAAAAAAAATATTTCTTCTGTACTTATAAATAGTTTGTTATAAAGTTGACTTAAACATTTTTGTATTAAGAATTATATAAAAAACATACTATTAAAGTACTTGTTGATTCCCGAAACATTGTGCTAGCTCTTTTTAACTATATCAATTTTAACTAAGCATCAATTTAAAGTAGTTACCAGTTTACTTTATATTTATACTGCGTATGTATTTTTATACCGTATTAGGTGTTTTAGTTCAGTTATTATTTATTGTTAGTATTGGTATACGGTACTTAACAAACAAGAATGTAAAGTAATAAAAATTAATTTTATAACAGCTGTGTTTTTTATTACAAATATGTATTTATTCAAGCCAACTGTACTTTATTAAAAGTAGATTAGGAATAATCCCAGAGTGGAAATAGTTATATAAACTACACCTATTAATTAAGATAACACAGTCACAATATTTGCAAATTTTAAGTATTTTCTGAAGTATTGCACTTATAGAAATTAGTCTGTGTCTAAAAGCTTATTTTAATAAATATTTTATTACTCAACATTTTAATAAATGACATTTATAAACAAATGTTTTATTAGAAGACTACTTGTTCTTAAACCAGGTCTAGGAAAATAGTAAATTGTTATGATGAAATTCCCGTGAATTTAATTGACATATAAGTTAAACCAAATGAATAGATTCATGAAGTAATAATTTGTAGACATGGGCATGTTTTTTTTTAATTAGTGCTATAAATTGTTTTAAATAATCCTGAAATGAACTATAAAATAAAAAACATTTGGAGAATTTAGATTTTTAGTTTGAAACTAATCCTTAGTAAGCAAAATGTATTATTAACATAAAAGTTGCATTATGCTACGCGTAATTTTGACTATTCAGCACTCTTGCTTAGATTCTCATTACTGATAGCCTGAGCACGCATAACTTTAGGTTTCTCATTTTTCTCTTTAAAATGGATATTTGTCAGCTAAACATTTAATTTTGTAAGATCATTTACATTATTATCTACTGTTACATGAATTATTAATGTCGTTTATGTTAGCTTATAGATCATCCATATAAGTTGTAAGATCATATGCCAAAACTTATACTAATTTTTTGTTCTTAATTGAAAAAATAATTATTAAAAAAATAAATATCATAAGATGGAGAGCTTTTATTTTAAAATTACGTATTACTAGTAATTTTCTAAAATTTCAATTATGTTTGAAGTTGTTGCCAATCTAAAAAGCCTTTTAATTTTTCCATAGATAACTAAAAGTGACAGTGAATGAGTATTTACCATTGTAAAAGTAAGGATGGGTGGGAGAATAATTACCATTATACACGTGAGAGTGCGTGAGTATTTACTATTTTAAAAGTGATATTGGGTGAGTATTTACCACTGTAAAAGTGAGGGTGGTGGGAGAGTCATTAGCATTGTACAAGTGACAGTGAGTGAGTTTACCATTGAACAAGTAAGGATGGGTGGGAGAGTAATTACCATTATACACGTGAGAGTGCATGAGTATTTACTATTTTAAAAGTGATATTGGGTGAGTATTTACCACTGTAAAAGTGAGGGTGGTGGGGGAGTCATTACCATTGTACATGAGAGGGTAGTGGGAGAGTCATTACCATTGTACAAGAAAGGGTAGTGGAGAGTCATAACCATTGTACAAGTGAGGGTGTCGGAAGAGTCATTACAATTGTACAAGTGAAGGTGTCGGGAGAGTCATTGAAATTGTACAAGTGAGGGTAGTGGGAGATTCATTACCATTGTACAAGTGAGGGTGGTGGGAGAGTCATTACCATTGTACATGAGAGGGTAGTGGGAGAGTCATTACCATTGTACAAGAAAGGGTAGTGGAGAGTCATAACCATTGTACAAGTGAGGGTGTCGGAAGAGTCATTACAATTGTACAAGTGAAGGTGTCGGGAGAGTCATTGAAATTGTACAAGTGAGGGTACTGGGAGATTCATTACCATTGTACAAGTGAGTGTGATGGGAGAGTCATTACCATCGTATAAGTAAGGGTAGTGGGAAAGGCAGAAGCATCGTGCAAGTGAGAATAGTGTAAAAAATCATAACCAGTGTACAAGTAAGGGTGCCGGAAAAGTCATTACAACTGTACAAGTGAGGGTGTTGGGAGAGTCATTACCATCGTATAAGTGAGGGTAGTGGGAGAGTCATTACCATCGTATAAGTGAGGTTAGTGGAAGAGTCATTACCATCGTATTAGTGAGGGTAGTGGGAGAGTCATTACCATCGTATAAGTGAGGGTAGTGTGAGAGTCATTACCATCGTATAAGTGAGGGTAGTGGGAGAGTCATTACCATCGTATAAGTGAGGGTAGTGGGAGAGTCATTACCATCGTATAAGTGAGGGTAGTGGGAGAGTCATTACCATCGTATAAGTGAGGGTAGTGGGAGAGTCTGAACCATTGTACAAGTGATAGAAGTAGGAAAGTCATAACCATTGGATGTTTGGGTATGGGCGAGAAAATCATTATTACGTAACAATAAATGTGTACGTATTATTGTTCTTCACTGTTTCATAATGGTTAGTATTTCGTACACTTATAACGCTAAACAACGTTAGCTTCTTAAATGGAATAGGATTTATATAAAGTAATATCTATAAGAACTTCGAATGAGTTACACTTATAGAGTAAGTAGGATCATCGCACGGAAAACGTGTTAATCAGGAAAAAAAATTTCAGAAATAAAAATAAAATAATGATTTTTTTAAAATAAAATTAAAAACATTTATTTAACTTGCTTTTTAAGCTACGCAGTAAAATCTAGTTAGTTTGGAGGTTGAACTATTATTCCATCCTTGACATATCCATCACAAAATTTCTATTTGTGGTATATTCCGAATCCTGACTATGCCTGCCATCCATCCCTCCTATCGTTATACAAAAAAATCCTTCTTCTGTCGTTGATTTTGTTTCCATTTATCACGCACGTTGTCGCTACTTACGATTCACTGCAACAATATTTTGTTCGCAAAATCTTGATAATTATTTGTCAAATATTCTTCGTAACTGTATAATTACTACATTTGTTTTTATGGCTAATCGACGAGAGGAAAATTCAGTGTCTAGGAATAGTCCTAGACACTGCTTAGCTAGTTACTGTTGGGACTAACAGCTATTACATTTTTGAGAAGTATGAACACCTCTAGTTATGTTATTATGAACTATTTAAAAAATATGTATGTTTTCACCACTAAATTTTGAAGGTTAGCGTTGTTATGTATAAAAAGTATATATTGTAATGAAGGAAATTGGGTCAATTTACTTTAAAGCTTTAAACCATTGTTCAAGGGTTAAGAACGAGCTGGCTCTTGTGTCCTTGGAGATTACTAAATGGAATTAGTTCCTCAGCGGGATTACAGTTCAACGAAAGAGCGTCCCTTTAACAGAGTAAATGGAACATTTACTGCACTAATTTAGATTCATAAATATTTCCAGAAGATTCCTTTCTTTAATGTTTTCGTAGTTAAATTTCGTTAATCTTAAGTATAATATATTGCTCTATAATCTCCACTTTATTAATTATGAAAAGGCAAACATAATTGAAGATGGACTCTTTAAGTTTTTAAGTATTAAAAACTATTCTTAATCAAATACTATTAAACTAACTTAATTTTTAAAATGTACATAACAGAATTTATATATTTTTTAAAATTATATAGTAGTCACTTTCAACTTACATAAAATAAATATTATACTGTAAAACCCATGGTTTCCATGTAATTCAAATTATCCATGGAGTAAAAATGTAGCATATCCTTGACCATGCAATTGATTTCAAATTTGTTTCCTCTATTACGTTTGGAGATTACAGAATAAATACTAAGTATATTTCAATAGATCTGCAATTTACATCTAAACTGAGATGCCAGCACTCTAGGGTAGGACTGAACTAGCTAAGTGTGAATTTAGTCCCACAGTCAAGAACAATACGCTATTGTTCAAACTATGGATCACATAGTTGCGTTCTTTCCTCGGGGTAAGAACTAGTCTTCATTTAATCAAAGAATGTTTTGAATCGGAGAAGCATGTGTTGCATTGTTAGAAAACCTAAAATCAGCTCTTTGAAAATATCAATTATTGAAATATAAGACACGAGAAGACACTTTCAATAATTTAAACACTTCGAATTTTAGAATTTCTTTTGATTCTTCATTTTCAAATCTAATTTTTCTCCTTTCTTGGTAGCTGGTATCGAAATCCATATGACGTATATATTTTAAATACACAGATTATAATTATTCATTAAAAAAACTAAATTATTATTCACTAAAATCCATTAACACTACACCACAAAACCGACTACATATTAGGGATATTTTAAAGGATATCCCTTTTACATTTATAGTCTTTGTAAATATTACTGACTACTACATGCTTTAATATTAGAGAAACAACCATAATCCTGATACATTCCTGCAAGTAACATACAAACAGGTATATCTGTTTACTCTATAAAACTGTACATAAAAAGTTCTTTTTGTTTGCACCATCCAAACAGTAAATTTCTTTAATGTGACATAAGAATTAGCTAATCCGTAGGCTATCTTATATGATGCTGTAAATTACAATGAATGGTTTGGAGATCAGAAGCTATTTTTGTGCAAAACAGCATAAAAACATAAGTATCTTGGTTAAATTTTACTTCCCGTTAAAATCTAAAACTTAAATGCAAAGTATGCTAATTAATTCTAAGATTAAGATACGTAAATGTAATACAAGAGTTAAGGTATTACATTAATTCGGTGCGTGTGTTTGGTTTATTCTTGGGCGAGCCAGTGGCCAAGCAGTCTAAGGCGTCAGGACTTTGATTGAGCTTTAGTTAGAGATAGGACTCGAATCCTTGAAGATAGGACTGGAAGATTTATCAATAATACTCACCGTTTACTGTACTGGTTCACCTCCTTACTCTGTCTGAATAAATTCCTCGCACAGAGTAATAGTCTATGAGGAATAGGCAGAGTAAGGTTATGGAGGTCGGTCTCTCCTTAAAAAAAATTCTCAGGGGTGGTCGACCCGGATAGGGTGGCTTACTGAGAATCTAAGGAGGCCACCACTAATCTATGGCATTGTGTCCCCCTCCCTTTTTATCAACAGGGATTTAAATCCTCAGTTATTTGTGGAATTGTTACTTTTCTCCTTTGACATGAACCAAAATATGACTTCAAATACAATTTTAGTGGTCAAATATTTTCTATACGGTACATTAATGTATTTATTACTTAGAAATAATGGCAATGCAAAAAAACAAAAAAAACTTGATGCATATACAAAAAGTAAGGGTTTCTTTTAGGAAATAATATATTTAAAAGAAATTTTGTTTAAAAATATAAAATAAACTTTATGTATTTTTTTGTTGACAAAATTAATAAGTTAACTACATATTAGAATTTGTATCCAGAGAAAGAAACATACACTAATAAATGTACATACTTTAATCAATTAGCTTCTAGATTTTTTTTTTCGAAAATCGAAAGTTGTAATTTAGTAAAACACTAAGGTTTTACTTGCTATTATAAATCATTATTAAAAAAATTTGTAAAATATTAACTTTATTGAAAAAGTAATATTCGAAATTAATTGGCCTATCTATATTTAAAAGATTATCCTCGTTATTTGATGTTTACTTCTGATGTATTTAATTTATATAATATTAGGTTACTTTACATGCTCACTGATTATTGTTTTCATATATTACAGACACGTTATAAGTAACGGCAATATACAGTAAAAAACAAAATTACACCTAATTTATCCTTCTTTCCATTATCAAATGTGAAATTTATGGTAAGCTTAACCTAATACAAGATGTATGCTATAATATATTTCATTACGTTTATATGATGTTTGTATGAAAATGAAAAGGAATGGCTGTAAAATATAAATAAAGTAGGCTTAGTTCAAAAGAGCGTAATGTAATTGTTTGTACGATTTTATGAAAATACGTATTTTTAATGAAGATATGAAAATAATAATGTAACGGAGTTATCATAAAAACTCTCTAGTTATTAACGCCCGTTAAAAGTAATAAAAGTTTATGATTAAAGCCATGTGATAAAATATTTTATACTCGTTTATATACATTTTTTATCAACACATTGTATTTTTAAAGAATCATATTTTACAATGTAGTAAAAACTTCATAGAAAACATATATTTGCAAGTTTCAACACGTTATTGTTTACAAATGGATTTATTATTTACTATTTTTGTCAGGTTAACGTAACAAGTTCATAAACAGTGTCTGTAACTGAATACATTATTTAATTTATATCAAATTATCTAGATTTTTATTTTAAAAAAATCTCTAAAACTGTCACTAATGGTGACATTTTAAATTATTTTTTGGTAAATTAAACAATTCCATTCAGAATATGGGTTTGCTTGGATTAATAGATAAAAATATATTTAAACCTACTAATCATCTAGAAAGATTGAATGGTGTTTTTATCATCATGGTGGTATTGTTATTATAGAATATTACATCATTAATTTATTTTCTGTTAAAATATTATTTCTTCTTAAGTATTCATTATATTACATTTATTTAAACGTCTTTAACGTACAAAACCATAATAATACATTATTAAGTCATACAAGGTGTTCCTCCCCCCCCTGTAACTTTTGAACGGATTGAAACAAACTAATATCCTTTGGAGGTTGGTTATGTAATGACTAATAATGATTTTTGCGCTATATGAGAATAGGGTTGGGGGCATGTCCAAAATTTCAAATACAAACCTCCATTAAATGACACCTTATTTTAAAGGTTTTTACAAAATAAGAACAATGCCACAAAACTGGAGGTATCTATCTCAATCCAGTACAAAACTACAGCCTGTCAACATTTAAAATAAAAATTACATTTAAAATCGAATAAAAAACTCTTTTAGAATCAAAGCAAGAGTAGGGTTGAAACGCGTTCAGGTAAGGTGTTTAAACTTAACATTAAAAGTTTAAATATTTTAGGTTAAGAATAAGTCCAAACAGATAAGTCAACAAAACCGTTGACTTTTTAATAAACCTTCGACAAGGTGTAGTTTTGTACTAGTTTGAGATAGATGCCCATAGTTTTGCACTTCGCGTACTTACTGAGAATTAATTAATTGCATTAGTAAGCGCGAAGCGTACTGATTATGGCAGGTACTTATAACTTCTAATCAGACAATTAAATACGCTTGAATGTATTCAAAACCAAGCAAAACTACACCCATTAATGCAATGGTTGCTTTAACAAAGCACATGCCAATAGAAATGATTATTCAAGAAAAAGCACTTATTTTATATGAAAATTTGTTAAGACTACCTAATAATACATTTTGGAAAAATCCTTCAAACTCAATGCCATTGTACGTGTATGGGTGGGTGGATTAGTCAATACCACTGTACTAGAATGTGTGGTACATGTGTGCGTGCGTGCGCGCGCGTGCATGATACCTCATATTTCTACGAAATATCAGCTAGGGGATGAGGTCAGGGAGGGGGAAAGCCGCGGCCTTGATTGGAATGCGGAAAGTAGGTCACTAGGTTATCACATCGATGATTATCAGTCGTTTAAATGGCTTAAAGGAATTTAAACCTCCGTGCCCATTAATTTGCGAATGAATTTGCGCTTCGCGTAAGTAAGTGCCATAGTGTGTGTGTGTGTGTGTGTGTGTGTGTGTGTGTGTGTGTGTGTGTGTGTGTGTGTGTGTGTGTGTGTGTGTATGGGTGGGTGAGTGTGCCAATACCACTGTATGTGTATGGGTGGGTGGGTGGGTCAATACCACTGTATGTGTATGGGTGGGTGAGTGTGCCAGTACCACTGTATGTGTATGGGTGGGTGGGTCAATACCACTGTATGTGTATGGGTGGGTGGGTGGGTCAATACCACTGTATGTGTATGGGTGGGTGAGTGTGCCAGTACCACTGTATGTGTATGGGTGGGTCTGTACTTAGCTGTTCTATTCACAGTAGTAGTAATAGGTCTTGATATCATTATTTGTTTTTCTGTTTATTTTTCACGGTACCTTGCATTTCACGGTACGTTGAACAGTTGTCCTGTGTAGAGCCTTACCTAATTAGTCACATTGATCGGGTTATGCTTAGTGATTCGGTCTATGTACCCCCACCACCCGAGGTAAATGGTTGGGACGCAGACCGTTTGCAGGACGAGGTTGTTTGGTATAAAAAGACAAAGTTCACAGTAGGTCGATCTGGTGCTAATTTTAAAATAAATATCAAGGAGTTGTTAAAAGGAGGAAGTTTAGAAAACGGGGGTGGTGGAGGGGAGGGGGGTATGGTTAGTGGTTGATAAAAAATATCTTATTCAGTTGAGAGGATGGAGCCGTCCGGTGAGTATCTCACGCTGCCTAAGCTCTTGGAGCCCATCGACATGTTAAACGGTATTTTTCTAAAACGTGTTTTCTTTCTAACGTATTTCATATTCACATTGTTCTTCTTTTACAAACACCTTTAAAATGAGGCGTCACTTGATGGGGGTTTGCATTTGAAATTTTGGTCTCGCCCCCCAGCCCCCATTTTGGGTTCACGAGTTAAGTTCTCATACAGCACAAAAATCATCATTTGTCAGTACATAACTATCCCCCAAAGGATATTGGTTTGTGTCATTCCGTTCAGAAGTTAATTGGGGGGGGGGGGATTTTGGGACACATTGTAAAACCATTATATTATATCACTTGGTCACTTGATTGATATCACATAGTTACCCAAATAAATGTTTTCCTTAAATTTTAGGCAACAATCTATATTGACACCACTCTTCAATTAATTGTTGCATTAAATGCGTTCTCCTGTCATACTTAAACATGACGTAGACTGTATTCATATATGTAAAGATGGGATAAAAATATGCGCCTCTACTCATACAATTCTAATATATCATTTCGTTTCTTTCGTTTTCGCTTTTTGCATTTTTTCACTCTCCAGTTCACACAGGCCTGTGCGTAACCTTCATTACGCGAGAGAGAGAGAAGTGCCAAACGTTAGCTTAGTGGGGATTCGAAGCTTGCACCTTGCCCTCCACTGTCACCTTGGCCATTGACTCACCACGCCGGCATTTTTAGAAATTTAAGGTGTACGTCTGAATATATCTGGTTTTAACATGACATCATGACAACTTTTAATCTAGCATAGCCTTATGTTCTAAAAAATCAGTAACTGATCAAACATTTACGTTATCTCATTACAATCTAATTTATCTTATAATTACCCAAGTAGCTTAATAAAAAGTTTCAACTGTGTTGTAAAAAAGTATTTTATGAAAACCTTATTTTTGTATATTATTTTATTTATATAGGTAACAAAATTTATCATTCAAAATATATAATATATTATTTTTAATTAAATCATTCCAAATTAGCTACTACGTAGAAGATTCAGCAACAGATTTAAAAAAAACTGTAGTCAAGAGTTATTAAGCACTACTGTAGCCACAAATTAAATTCATTAAAATAATGCATTAAGTCAAATAGTATGGAACATTAACAGGTTATATTCTGAAGCAATATTACTACCATCTCTCCGTGATTTCCCAAAGGTCATCACACAGACCCTCTCCATACTCACACAGTAATGGCTGGGCCTTAAGATGAATTAATTCATGATATAATATATAGCTGGATTTACGTAATTACAACCAAATTTTAATTTAACAGATGATTATTTTATAAAGTTTTATCACAGTAGCGAATCTATTATTGTGTACAGCACAACTACAGTAACGTTTGAACCTAACTAAACGTTTTATTGTTAGTTAATAACAATAAAACATTATAATTAATATTAGTTTCTTGTGCTGCTGATATAGAACGGAATTTAAATGGAGTGATCAGATCATCTTCAAAATGTAATAATAAGCAACATAGTGTTTCTTAGTAGTCATTATTTTTTTTTCATTTCTTTAAATCAACTGTAGAGCACAAAATAATAGTTCTGTTATCTAAAGTAAAAATCATCCTATAAAACCCTTGCTTCTAAATTAATTCAGGATATAAATATTATGTTTAAAATGTCACGGTGTAACCAAACAAAACTCACAGAAAAGGCTCTGAATAAAATGTCCAGAAAATGTTTCATAAAGTAATATAAAATGGTATTATATTGATAAGTTTGTTGGATAAACTCACACAACATTTCTATACGCATGATACTACTATCTTCTTCAGGAGCTACTTACTACCTTATATTTTTATTATTATTGTGAACTGTATAATATGAATATTATTGTGTTTAATACACAGTATAGTTTTATAAGTAGGTGTCTACAAGCTGAAGACGATGGGAGTTACACTGAAACGACGTGTTAATAAAAAAACACTTAAAGCGTAAACACTTATAGCCAACAAATTTACCAATATGAACAATTCAACGCTAAAAAAATTAAACAAAACAGTATTGTTTTCAAAGTGTTAAAACGTTACTTTCCGTTCCTATTATCTTAAGAATAACAGTTTAAACAAATGGCCATCACGAGGAAAAGTGTATAAGGATGCACTACAATTTTCAATTAAAAAAAATAAATAAATTAATTCACTCAAATTTTTATTCTTCATAAAATTGTATGTTGAAGTACATTTATGCTTTTAAAGTGAATAATTTAACTGATATATACATAACAAGTTTTTGTTGTTATTCTTTTTACTTAAGATGTTTATTTTTCAACTTTTTATTGGAGTTTATAGCGGAAAATGTTGAAAATAATTTGTACAAAGATTGATTACAAACGAAAAGTGTTATTTGTTTGTGAAGACAATATATTATTCAACTTATTTATGATCCTTTATTAGAATTATTTAAACAACTAATGCATTGACGGTACGTACCGTACAGTAAATATAATTATAATAAGTTTGTTCAATAAGAAGTTGACAGTTTTATTTAAATAATTTGAGACCAATTTTTCAACATTCTTGAAAATATAAGTCACCTTCTGAAATAAGACTTTCTATTAACTTTCCGATTTCACTTAGAATTAAAATAGTAAATAGAAAAATAACTATTTTGTGTTCTTTGACAGTATAGTTAATTTATTTAGGTATTATCTTTTAGATAATACGTTAAGTTAATGATTAAGAATTATGTTAAACTAATAACAATATTATTTTATTGAAATAAAATGCTATATTAAGTGATAAAAAAAACGTTCATAGATCATTATCACATGAAACAAAACAAACTATTACATTTATTTAATCGTTATTGAAAATAAGCATGTAATATGAAGTCCGTTATATTCAGTGTCATACAACTTATGTACATTAAGTATTTATATTTTTATGTAGAAGACATCCAGTAAATGGTAGAATATAAATCATTTATATTTAACAATACTTTTGCTTTTTTTACAAAACAGTGATGAGTTAAAAGCAGTGTAAATGATATTTTAATTTGTTAAAATTGCAAGGAATATAAATATTTTACGGTTAAATTAAAAATTACTACAGAAATTTTCGAATATTAATGGGCCAAAGGTCTGGGCTAAAATATCGAAGTAGTTCACCCAATATATAACGGGGGTAGTTGTAGTTGTTCAACCAGTAAGGGAGTTATTACACTCCATTAGCTTCAGGGGGTTAACTTTACTTTCACCAGTGTTTGTATTATGATAATACTGTTTCGTTATTCTGATAGATAAATATGTAACAGTATAAAACTATGCATTACTAACATATTTGAGAATTAAACAACATATTATTAGGATATATCTATGTCCTAATAAGTAATAGTTGTCCTTACAACAACTTTGTACGGTTGGTATAGAAATTATACAAATTTTCAAAAAGTAAATATTATATACAAGAAGACTAAAGTTATTTATTTTGTAAGATAGTGCAACAGTTTCATAATGGAATAAATAAACAAAGAAATTAATTAACCACACCCTAATTACTGTATATATATACACACTACCAAGATATAAAAAAAAAAAACATTTCTGCACTATAGTCTGCATATAGTTATTTATTTTGTCTGTCTTGATGCTTTGGTGTAATAATAAAGGAATTCTTCAGCCAGGAAATAGTTTTATTTAATACAAATTTTCAATTTCTCAGTTAATGGTTGTTCAATCTTAACATTTCTATGCCATTATTTGTAGAAATAAATTCTTCACATGTTTTGTAACAGAGGGTTTTTACAAAAAGGTTAATAAGATATTTGGCTTTAAAAATTGAAATTGGCCACCAATTTTAAAGGGGTTATAGTACAACGATGAAATTTAAATGGTATATGAGTTATTTAAGATCGACATTCATTTTCGTGATTTTATTTGATATAGCTTCAGAGCTATTAAGCTTTTTGTAAAAGTCACATACAGACGGATCGCCGTGTGAGAAAGACGATTTGTAAAGTAATATTTTTTTCTTTTAATTCAAGGAATGACCTCCAGAAGTTCGTCTGGATAATTACAACAAAGCCTGTAGCCATCCGGGTCCACAAATCAAGCCCTCAGATAGTACGGGAATCTAGCTACTCAGACTGAAGCATGTCCTGACTACGTAGTGTCACTGAACAACGGTTACACTAGCTAATCAGTGTTCCGTTAAATACAAGTAGCTGTACACTAGGACCTATCAGGGTACACACACCAAGCCCTCAGATAGTACGGGAATGTAGCAACTCAGACTGAAGCATGTCCTGACTACGTAGTGTCACTGAACAACGGTTACACCAGCTAATCAGTGTTCCGTTAAATACAAGTAGCTGTACACTAGGACCTATCAGGGTACACACACCAAGCCCTCAGATAGTACGGGAATGTAACTACTTAGACTGAAGCATGTCCTGACTACGTAGTGTCACTGAACAACGGTTACACAAGCTAATCAGTTTTCCCTTAAATACAATTAGCTGTACACTAGGACCTATCAGGGTACACACATCAAGCCCTCAGATAGTACGGGAATGTAACTACTTAGACTGAAGCATGTCCTGACTACGTAATGTCACTGAACAACGGTTACACCAGCTAATCAGTGTTCCGTTAAATACAAGTAGCTGTACACTAGGACCTATCAGGGTCCACACATCAAGCCCTCAGATAGTACGGGAATGTAACTACTTAGACTGAAGCATGTCCTGACTACGTAGTGTCACTGAACAACGGTTACACAAGCTAATCAGTGTTCCGTTAAATACAAGTAGCTGTACACTAGGACCTATCAGGGTACACACATCAAGCCCTCAGATAGTACGGGAATGTAACTACTTAGACTGAAGCATGTCCTGACTACGTAGTGTCACTGAACAACGGTTACACTAGCTAATCAGTGTTCCGTTAAATACAAGTAGCTGTACACTAGGACCTATCAGTACCTACATATCATGCCCTCAGATAGTACAGGAATGTAACTACTTAGACTGAAGCATGTCCTGACTACGTAGTGTCACTGAACAACGGTTACACTAGCTAATCAGTGTTCCCTTAAATACAATTAGCTGTACACTAGGACCTATCAGGGTACACACATCAAGCCCTCAGATAGTACGGGAATGTAACTACTTAGACTGAAGCATGTCCTGACTACGTAGTGTCACTGAACAACGGTTACACTAGCTAATCAGTGTTCCCTTAAATACAATTAGCTGTACACTAGGACCTATCAGGGTACACACACCAAGCCCTCAGATAGTACGGGAATGTAGCTACTCAGACTGAAGCATGTCCTGACTACGTAGTGTCACTGAACAACGGTTACACAAGCTAATCAGTGTTCCGTTAAATACAAGTAGCTGTACACTAGGACCTATCAGGGTACACACATCAAGCCCTCAGATAGTACGGGAATGTAACTACTCAGACTGAAGCATGTCCTGACTACGTAGTGTCACTGAACAACGGTTACACTAGCTAATCAGTGTTCCGTTAAATACAAGTAGCTGTACACTAGGACCTATCAGGGTCCACACATCAAGCCCTCAGATAGTACGGGAATTTAACTACTCAGACTGAAGCATGTCCTGACTACGTAGTGTCACTGAACAACGGTTACACAAGCTAATCAGTGTTCCGTTAAATACAAGTAGCTGTACACTAGGACCTATCAGGGTACACACACCAAGCCCTCAGATAGTACGGGAATGTAACTACTTAGACTGAAGCATGTCCTGACTACGTAGTGTCACTGAACAACGGTTACACTAGCTAATCAGTGTTCCCTTAAATACAATTAGCTGTACACTAGGACCTATCAGGGTACACACACCAAGCCCTCAGATAGTACGGGAATGTATCTACTCAGACTGAAGCATGTCCTGACTACGTAGTGTCACTGAACAACGGTTACACAAGCTAATCAGTGTTCCGTTAAATACAAGTAGCTGTACACTAGGACCTATCAGGGTCCACACATCAAGCCCTCAGATAGTACGGGAATGTAACTACTTAGACTGAAGCATGTCCTGACTACGTAGTGTCACTGAACAACGGTTACACTAGCTAATCAGTGTTCCGTTAAATACAAGTAGCTGTACACTAGGACCTATCAGGGTACACACACCAAGCCCTCAGATAGTACGGGAATGTAGCTACTCAGACTGAAGCATGTCCTGACTACGTAGTGTCACTGAACAACGGTTACACAAGCTAATCAGTGTTCCGTTAAATACAATTAGCTGTACACTAGGACCTATCAGGGTACACACATCAAGCCCTCAGATAGTACGGGAATGTAGCTACTCAGACTGAAGCATGTCCTGACTACGTAGTGTCACTGAACAACGGTTACACAAGCTAATCAGTGTTCCGTTAAATACAATTAGCTGTACACTAGGACCTATCAGGGTACACACATCAAGCCCTCAGATAGTACGGGAATGTAACTACTTAGACTGAAGCATGTCCTGACTACGTAGTGTCACTGAACAACGGTTACACAAGCTAATCAGTGTTCCGTTAAATACAATTAGCTGTACACTAGGACCTATCAGGGTACACACATCAAGCCCTCAGATAGTACGGGAATGTAACTACTTAGACTGAAGCATGTCCTGACTACGTAGTGTCACTGAACAACGGTTACACAAGCTAATCAGTGTTCCCTTAAATACAATTAGCTGTACACTAGGACCTATCAGGGTACACACATCAAGCCCTCAGATAGTACGGGAATGTAACTACTTAGACTGAAGCATGTCCTGACTACGTAGTGTCACTGAACAACGGTTACACAAGCTAATCAGTGTTCCGTTAAATACAAGTAGCTGTACACTAGGACCTATCAGGGTACACACATCAAGCCCTCAGATAGTACGGGAATGTAGCTACTCAGACTGAAGCATGTCCTGACTACGTAGTGTCACTGAACAACGGTTACACTAGCTAATCAATGTTCCCTTAAATACAATTAGCTGTACTCTAGGACCTATCAGGGTACACACACCAAGCCCTCAGATAGTACGGGAATGTAGCTACTCAGACTGAAACATATCCTGACTACGTAGTGTCACTGAACAACGGTTACACTAGCTAATCAGTGTTCCCTTAAATACAAGTAGCTGTACACTAGGACCTATCAGGGTACACACACCAAGCCCTCAGATAGTACGGGAATGTAACTACTCAGACTGAAGCATGTCCTGACTACGTAGTGTCACTGAACAACGGTTACACTAGCTAATCAATGTTCCCTTAAATACAAGTAGCTGTACACTAGGACCTATCAGGGTACACACACCAAGCCCTCAGATAGTACGGGAATGTAGCTACTCAGACTGAAGCATGTCCTGACTACGTAGTGTCACTGAACAACGGTTACACTAACTAATCAGTGTTGCGTTAAATACAAGTAGCTGTACACTAGGACCTATCAGTACCTACATATCATGCCCTCAGATAGTACGGGAATGTAACTACTTAGACTGAAGCATGTCCTGACTACGTAATGTCACTGAACAACGGTTACACCAGCTAATCAGTGTTCCGTTAAATACAAGTAGCTGTACACTAGGACCTATCAGTACCTACATATCATGCCCTCAGATAGTACGGGAATGTAACTACTTAGACTGAAGCATGTCCTGACTACGTGGTGTCACTGAACAACGGTTACACAAGCTAATCAGTGTTCCGTTAAATACAAGTAGCTGTACACTATGACCTATCAGTACCTACATATCATGCCCTCAGATAGTACGGGAATGTAACTACTTAGACTGAAGCATGTCCTGACTACGTAATGTCACTGAACAACGGTTACACAAGCTAATCAGTGTTCGGTTAAATACAAGTAACATTCCATTCATGTATAAAAGGTCCTTTAAACTCGTTTGCACATTATTTTTAATGTATACTTCTAACGCACTTTTTTCTGTCACTAGCATAATTTTAATTCTAAGAATTTTGTATGGCAGTTCTCTAATGACGATGATAAGGTTGTCATTTAGAAACATAGGTACAATATTGTTTTCTAGTTTGTTAGTTTTGCAATGTGATATCAATTAATTCACTATTAATTTCAAGAATGTTCTCTACTAACTGCCATAGGTTATTTATGATTTTCATTTTTACAATTTCACTGGGGCACTCATCATTGGCAGTTGTGACTCAGTTCGACGACAGTTTTCACAATTTCATTACTTTGGCGTATATTCCTAGCATTCTAGAGATTATTGTGTCGTGTACGGTTTCACTAAAATCCATTTGAAAATATTTACCCTCTAATAGCTTGTTTTAATATTAATAATATAAATTTAAAATAATTAAAAGTAATAATAATTTATATAATATTAAATATCAATATGTTTTTGAGAAGCAATTTAAATTCATTTTATATAAACTCAAAGGGTTTTGTTTAAAAGCACACGTCGTGATAACATGAGCATTGCGTAAATTAAGTGTATCAGTTGGAACCATATTAATTGCCAGAAATCACTATGGACTCTTAAGTAAGAACTAATTAAAGATTGTAGTCTGTTAAAAAACTTTTTTACGTGTTGAAGTGTTTAGAAAGAATTTCATACAAGAAAAGTAAGTTGAGTTTCGAAATTGACGTTTGCTTGCCTCTGTACGTTTTGTAAATGCTTTTAAGCGTTTAAATATTTAAAATCCTTATAATATAGAAACCACTTATAATATATTCTTAATATGGCAATTTTACCACTTTTTCTAGTATCGTTATAAAGCCATGTTTGGCACCTCGTTTGTTTAAGTTGATATAATTTTCCGTTAAATCTTGTTGTAGACATAAGTTAAAGAGTAGCCAGAATACATGTTTTTTTTGTCTTCCAACGCCAGTGGACATTATTATTTTATTTTAACGTTGCAATGGGGCAGTACTCAAACCCATTAAGCTGAATTTATTTGAACCAACGACACTATGCATTGAAGTTTGGAGTCTAGAACTTACTAGGTTAGTCAATTTGACTGTTAATTCTAAAGTTATTACATTTAAAGTAAAGCCTTATTATTGTTTCTAAATTTCTTAATACATATCATTTAGACCATTTTTTCATTTATATTTATTGCTATTTTAAATTTATATCAAATACATGTTCAACTGTTATTTTAAACCGAAATAAATAGATATAGTTGAAATTTTCAACTGATCTATTTGAAAATTCTTTTATTATAGGCCATTTGGTTTCCTTCATCATATCCCATACCACTGATGAGAGAGAGTGTGTATCTTTTATACAAGTAAATTCATTTCCGTACGATAAAAATGAAATAAATAAAGTTCTAAATCTTAAGACTACTTAGATTAGTCTTGTAAAGCTCAAGCAGATATGTCTACTATTTATAATATGAGTAGATAATATACTCAATTGTAATATACGTAGGGGTTGTGGATTATGAACAAAAATACAAGAAAAATAGAATGCAGAACTTTTAAGGCTTGTTCCACGGCTACGACTTAGAATATACTCTTCCGACTACGTTAAGATGGAATTTCACTGACATTTACCATAGTTGAATAGTGACTATTAATAGGCCTATAATAGATGACTATTAATAGACCAAATACTTTGACTAGAGAGTAAGAATATTACAACAGTGCAACCAACTCTAAAAAATAACTTCATCAGAAAACAAGTGAATGGTTAATTACCTTATATACTTTTTAAAGCCAGCCTGCAACAAATTATTTTTGACCATGGAATCAAGTAATTATTTTATTTTAATTTTTGTTCCACTTGGCTCGTATCATAATATTTAGTGGCCCATGGGTGTTAATAGTCACCGGCTAGTTTAGAAATAAAAGTTTGAAAATTGGTGCGGCAATATTACAAACTTTTAAAATACGATTAATATAATGTCCATAAAAAAATAATAGTTAGCCTCTTGCCAAGAAAACTAAAAATTAAGGTAATACAAATACATATGATATGTGATTTCTTTCCTGATAAATATTCTAACATTTATCAAGATAAGTTTTACATTTTTTCACCAATTAATTATTAAGATTCCTAATTATTTAATAGTAAATTTAACATAACAATGTTTAATATCTTATTGACGTTAAAGATACTCATGCTTCAGGTTTAAAGGTGATTTCAATATCTAGTCACGGAGCTACTGTGTTATTACACAAGACACGTGTTACCCTGCCATATTGGTCCTACTTATTACTTATCCAATATTTACTCATGTCTAGAAGATATCAAGTGATTTCAATATCTAGTCACGGAGCTACTGTCTTATTACACAAGACACGTGTTACCCTGCCATATTGGTCCTATTTATTACTTATCCAATTAGGTTTGATTACTTATCCCATATTTACTCATGTCTAGAAGATATCAAGTGATTTCAATATCTAGTCACGGAGCTACTGTGTTATTACACAAAACACGTGTTACCCTGCCATATTGGTCCTACTTATTACTTATCCAATTAGGTTTGATTACTTATCCAATATTTACTCATGTCTAGAAGATATCAAGTGATTTCAATATCTAGTCACGGAGCTTCTGTGTTATCACAAAAGGAATGCGTTGCTCTGCCATATTACCATTTGGGTTTTATTACTTTTCCAATATTTACTGGATGTTTTGAAGGTGATTTCAATATCCATTCACGGAGCCTTTGTTTATCGCAGAAGACACGCGTTGCTCTGCCATATTGCCAGTTAGGTTTTATTACTTTTCCAATATTTACTCATGTCATGAAGATCAAAGTTGATTTCAGTATCCAGTCACGGAGCTTCTGTGTTATAACAGAAGACACATGTTGCTCTGCCATATTGCCAGTTAGGTTTTATTACTTTTCCAATATTTACTCATGTCTTGAAGATCAAAGTTGATTTCAGTATCCAGTCACGTAGCTTCTGTGTTATAACAGAAGACACATGTTGCTCTGCCATATTGCCAGTTAGGTTTTATTACTTTTCCAATATTTACTCATGTCTTGAAGTTCAAAGTTAATTTCAGTATCCAGTCACGGAGCTTCTGTGTTATAACAGAAGACACATGTTGCTCTGCCATATTGCCAGTTAGGTTTTATTACTTTTCCAATATTTACTCATGTCTTGAAGATCAAAGTTGATTTCAGTATCCAGTCATGGAGCTTCTGTGTTATAACAGAAGACACATGCTGCTCTGCCATATTGCCAGTTAGGTTTTATTACTTTTCCAATATTTACTCATGTCTTGAAGATCAAAGGTGATTTCAATATCTAGTAACGTAGCTTCTTCCTTGTTACAGAAGACACGCGTTGCTCTGCCATATTGCCAGTTAGGTTTTATTACTTTTCCAATACTTACTCATGTCTTGAAGATCAAAGTTGATTTCAGTATCCGGTCACGGAGCTTCTGTGTTATAACAAAAGACACATGTTGCTCTGCCATATTGCCAGTTAGGTTTTATTACTTTTCCAATATTTACTCATGTCTTGAAGATCAAAGTTGATTTCAGTATCCAGTCACGGAGCTTCTGTGTTATAACAGAAGACACATGTTGCTCTGCCATATTGCCAGTTAGGTTTTATTACTTTTCCAATATTTACTCATGTCTTGAAGATCAAAGTTGATTTCAGTATCCAGTCACGGAGCTTCTGTGTTATAACAGAAGACACATGTTGCTCTGCCATATTGCCAGTTAGGTTTTATTACTTTTCCAATATTTACTCATGTCTTGAAGATCAAAGTTGATTTCAATATCCAGTCACGTAGCTTCTGTGTTATAACAGAAGACACATGTTGCTCTGCCATATTGCCAGTTAGGTTTTATTACTTTTCCAATATTTACTCATGTCTTGAAGATCAAAGTTAATTTCAGTATCCAGTCACGGAGCTTCTGTGTTATAACAGAAGACACATGTTGCTCTGCCATATTGCCAGTTAGGTTTTATTACTTTTCCAATATTTACTCATGTCTTGAAGATCAAAGTTGATTTCAATATCCAGTCACGTAGCTTCTGTGTTATAACAGAAGACACATGTTGCTCTGCCATATTGCCAGTTAGGTTTTATTACTTTTCCAATATTTACTCATGTCTTGAAGATCAAAGTTAATTTCAGTATCCAGTCACGGAGCTTCTGTGTTATAACAGAAGACACATGTTGCTCTGCCATATTGCCAATTAGGTTTTATTACTTTTCCAATATTTACTCATGTCTTGAAGATCAAAGTTAATTTCAGTATCCAGTCACGGAGCTTCTGTGTTATAACAGAAGACACATGTTGCTCTGCCATATTGCCAGTTAGGTTTTATTACTTTTCCAATATTTACTTATGTCTTGAAGATCAAAGTTGATTTCAATATCCAGTCACGTAGCTTCTGTGTTATAACATAAGACACATGTTGCTCTGCCATATTGCCAGTTAGGTTTTATTACTTTTCCAATATTTACTCATGTCTTGAAGATTAAAGGTTATTTCAATATCCAGTCACGGAGATTCTGTGTTATAACAGAAGACACATGTTGCTCTGCCATATTGCCAGTTAGGTTTTATTACTTTTCCAATATTTACTCATGTCTTGAAGATCAAAGTTAATTTCAGTATCCAGTCACGTAGCTTCTGTGTTATAACAGAAGACACATGTTGCTCTGCCATATTGCCAGTTAGGTTTTATTACTTTTCCAATATTTACTCATGTCTTGAAGTTCAAAGTTGATTTCAATATCCAGTCACGTAGCTTCTGTGTTATTACAGAAAACAAATGTTACTCTTCCATATTGCTGATTAGGTTTGATTGCTTATTTCTGAGTGATTGACACAAGTCGGCAGTGGTGGTGCCGTGCTGTAGCTCAGCTACTTGAGGACAAAGTGTTTGGGAGATTGTAGGAGATAGGTTCCATGCTCGGTTCTCTTAATACCGACACGTCGTCCACTCAATGTTTGCCATCAGCGTGGGCACTACTAGAGAAGTCTGGGGTGTCCATGTTGGATGGTAGTCAGGGTTCAAATGTTGTGTAGGGAAGAGAACTGAGTGTCAGATCTGTGAGTTAGCTGAAAATCACCAAATCAGAAAATCAGACGTGGTTCAGATTCCACGTAAAGCTGTAGGTCCCATAGTTGCTCTGGCTATTGGGCTATTAATAAATAGTCCTTTCTGAGGTAAGTCAAACTCAGTTAGTAACAATGACTACACTCGTTCATCTACACTCATCACACTCATTCACTCCTCATATTCGCCCATATCTCTAAGATCGGTGTCTTAGAGAAGAATAAACGAATAAATAAATACCTAATTAGCAGTGTCATAGAAATTTGAAATTTGGCCTTCATATAAATCTAAGACAAGTTGAAACATTTTCATGGCTTATATTAAGGGTTAAAAACATAAATGTTCCCTTTAGAATAACATGGATGACTTGTCCGTACAGAATATGGTTTAGTTCCACTGGTAATTAAATCAATAAATATAAATTTAAGCTACTCATGTGGCATATCACTTTTTGCAAGAAAAACCGCGAATAAAACATCAGAATGTTATTACCTAGTGGTTGCTATAGATAATTTATATAAAATTCAAATGAAAACCTCCATTAAATTAGTTAAAACACACGACATGAGATTTTGAGCCGCGGGGAAATTTTTTGTTTTATGGTCAGGTAATTTTAACCAGCGTGAAAAGGTTTCCTATTTAACTATAATAATTAATGAAACAACCACAAATGTTCTACGAACTGTATTTTATTACCATTAGCGCTTCAATGTGCAGTATTTGCGCTTTGACGTATGGGATTATGTCTTTATTTCGTTTTAATATATCAGGATGGACAAATTAATACTATAGAGTCATAGTTTTTATAAAGAATGAGATTTTATACAACTTGAATTTAAATTTGGTTTCTATTTATTACAGTCTTTTTATAACAACTGTTATGTATAAAAGTTATAATCAGTTAGTGTATAAAAAGTTACTAATCCTGTCAAGTACTTTATTTGTTTTTAAATTGTACATTTTTAGACTGTTCCAACCTTTCTTATCATTTGGTATATAATAATTATTGTATATATAATAATTTGCTAAATCCTGTTGGTTTAGATTAAAAATGCTTGAACAATTTTGTGAAATGAACGCCATTAGACATAAATAAATTACAATATAAGTGGAAACCACTAAAACTGGTAATCTATTTCGATGTACAACGTTTACTATCCTTAGACCAGAGGTTCTCCCATATGAATGAGACTCAATGCTAATTTGATACCTAGCACTGAGTATAAAGATACTGATCGTTGCCTTTTCCCTGACTAAGATCAAAATAAACGTGCTCTTAAGATAATTAGAAACATTGGATTTTAATTTAACCCACGATCACTCACGCTATTAGATTGAACATAACATTTTTAGTTCCTCTGAAGAACAATTTTAAAATTATTATTGTATATGCCTGTGCGTTTAAAAATGCTGTCTTTAGTATCCTAGCCATCTGTCTGAGTAGTTTAGGAAGATCATTGTGGTTGGAATGAGGTAGTAGTGGAGGGGGTAGTAGTGGCTACACTCTGCTTTGTTAGAGTCCTCTGAACTGCGCGAGCGTTCACGCGGTGCGAATGACCGCGGAACTGTGAGTTCGGTGTTTGTAAGTTGTGTTTGTAATTTAATAAGTTGAACATTACAATAAAACATGATGTCGTGGGATTTAAAATGAGTTAACGATTTATTTATCTCCTTTCCTATACGTATATACAACATATACTTCAAATAGTAAGAGGATGTCAAAGGTTAGGGGCACCCTAACGGTGTAAGTTTCAGTAACGTGAGTGATCCTGGTTTAAAAATAACATATCACTACTTCCCATTAAATTTTATAATACTATTAAAACCTTTGTGAATATGAGAAGTTTTATCAGCTCAATTCAAATTAACTGCAGTTAAAATTCAGTATGCATTTATTTACGTGTAATCTTTTGGCCTTTTCTTTTTTTTTCAAATTCATGAAAGTTTGTTTCGTATCAACCGGAGTTTCCTGTTGGTAAACGGATACAATTTGATGCAGTATATACATCGTACGGCTTTCAAAGCCAGCTACCAAACTAATAATAAAAAAAGTTTGAATAATATATAATTAATAATAATAATAATAATAATAAACGTTTATTTCCAAAACAAATCTACAAACATTACATACATACATACATGCATAATAACCCATAAATATGTTTCGAAAATATAGACCTCCAAGGCTAAGCCTGTTTGGAGATACAGAAACATTCCTATTAATACACATTTGTGGCTATGAACAATGAATAAAATTGCAAAAAAATAAACAAAACATAGTTCCAAACTTTACTCCTAGCTGACATAGTTTTTATATAAATTTAAATTTAATCTATTGTTAAGACAATTACTAACAAAGAATAGCTTGAGCCTATAAATATTAAATTTTAAAGGTCGATATTATGTATTGGTTGAAAGTTACAGAAATAGGATCTGCTCTATTTCATCAATAGAAAATAACCACTTTCTTAAAGATTTTGTAAAACTGTTAATAGTTTTACAACTCCGAATCTCATTGGGCAGTTTATTGTACATTTTAGGAGCTTGGTAGTCAAACGTTTTTGTAAAGTATGTGTTGGTTGGCTTAGGGACGTACAGATCTTTTGAATTGCGTAATTTATATTTGTGGATGCTCAGTTGTGTACTGTTCCGACTTCGAATGTAAAATATTGTCAAAACTTTATAGGAGTATACATGTATCTTAGTGGTAATATTTTCAATACACAGAACAGAGGAAAAGATGCTTCAGTTTTATTTTTCCTTAATATTAATCTAACAAACTGTTTCTGACTTGTCATTAAGCTTTTTAGGTTTGAAATATACGTTCCCCCCCAGCATGTAATACCATAGTCCAGTCTACTGTGTACCAAAGGAAAATATAACGTTCGCAATACATCATTATTACAAAGGCTACGTAAAAAGTAGAATAAGCGTAAAATATTATTAAGTTTCTTGTTTAAATTCAGTACATGAATTTTCCATGTAAGCCCTTTTTCTAGAACAACACCCAAGTACTTTATGCTTTCCACGCTTTTCACTTCAGCACAGTCCACATTACACACCCTATATTTGCAAATACAATCAAGACATTTAGATATTATTTGATTTGTAAAAGAAGCTTCTCCTCTTAAACAGAAATTTAAATAACTAGTCTTAGTCGAGCTTAATACCATGTTGTTTTTGAAAAACCACCACTGAATAGCCTCTAAGTCAGAGTTTATTTGATGCTCAATGTCCTCCCATGTATTATTTACATAACACAAAGCAGTGTCGTCTGCAAATGATGTGACTTGCCCGTGAATATTTCCACAACAGAGATCGTTAATGTATATTAAGAAAAGGATAGCACCTAATACTGATCCCTGAGGTACACCATACTTAATTTCACACATTTCACTCAATATACCATTTACTTTAACGCACTGTTTTCTACCCGTCAAATAGCTTCTAAACCAATTATAAGTGACACCCCTTAACCCACAGTTAAATAACTTATCAAGTAAAATTCTATGATCCACCGTATCGAAGGCTTTAGTAATATCTAGAAAAAGACCACTTGCCTTTTTGTCACTATTTAACCCTCCTGAAACTATATTCATAAAATTTAAAAGTGCTGTTTCCGTGTTCATTCCTTGACGAAATCCAAATTGATTGTTACTAAAAAATTTTACCTTTTCCAAAAATGATACGAGTTTTTGTTTCAATTATAAGTACAAAGTTCTTATGTCTTAAAGTTTAAATATTGATCTCCCGTCACAGAGATAAATCCAGGTTTCATAACCATTCAACATCTGCTTCTCGGTTTGAATCGTTTAAATAAAACGCAATGAGCACTCACTAACTATGTGATCCATAGTTTTACCTTCGCTCCGCATCATTTGACATGTCCCACTTAATTACGTTTTCAATACCTGCATTCCCCCCCCCCCCCAATAACATAGTACATTCCTTAAGAGGAAGGTTCATTCCACCGATGACTGACATAGGGTTTGAAACCAGAAACTTGTTTCGACTATCAAAAATATCCCAAGTTAACTTACAGTCTTGGCGAAAATAATTTGGTGAACATTCGGTTGAGAATAACTGCGAACCTAGTCGGAGATGTGGTTTTTAGATTTAAGTCACCCTGCACGGTATGGGATGTTTTGCAAAATGGGGAGACTCGGAGTAAGTAGAACCGTTTGAATCCTCTAAGATACATGTTTCAGTTAACCTATATAATTAAAAAAAATATATAATGCATGTATACTTTATATATTACTTTGTAAAATGCTTTAAAACATTTGCAAGTTTAAAAACCTATAAAATATTGTTAGTTTTTTAATTGTTGGCAACTGCATTAATAAACTGACAATAATGTGGAAAGATACATTTTAATTTATTCGATTCGAAGAATTTTATTTATTATTAATATTACTATTTTTATACAGTAATACAGTCAACGATTATTCCTATTATGATTACCATACGTAATCACAAATTACTAAGTTGTCAGAAAATATAATAATAGCAACTATATTTAGTGTTGTCCTAATATAGAGTTGTTTCGTATTTTATTTATTTGTTGTTTACTAGAAATATGTAAAATGGCTTAAGAATTTTACGTAGTATTTATGTATTGAAATGAGCAAATATCTAACAGATTGTAATATCTGACTGGATATCTCAAAACTATAGCCAGAAAACAGTGTGATAATTTAAAAGCTTTAAAACACATTATTATACTAAAATTCTGTATAAATAAAGAGAAAATGTGGCATTTTTAAAAATTATAGTATTAAAAGTAAATCAATTCAGAGACTAAGATGTGTAAAAATAGCCAAAACTATATTTTAAATATTTAAGAATAAGTACTGTGAAAGCTTAGGAGATTAAATGATAGAAGCACTTTTTTATCATTTAAAAGGAATAGTTTCGATTTCAGGCAACTTATAATTTTGTGTAACCGAAGATATTTAATTGTTGATATTATACAATTAAATAATTGAGTTCACTTTGGTTCTTAAAAAGTGATAAATTCATGAATTCTACTTCATAATGTTGCATAAGTTCATCAGAAGCTCAACATTTACTCAATTACTATTCATTTAATCAATTATTAACCAAAGATAAACTTATAAAAAATTATAATAACATTTTGAGATGGCTCATACAAGTATATTACTTCTCAATATGTTTCGTTGAACGTACAACAAGAGAATGTTGTAATACATTGTCTTTTTAATTATGAAAAGTAAAATGAGTTAGAGTACCAACAATAACGAGCAAGCTCTTGCATTACAAATGTCAGTGTACACTGAAATGTAAAATGAGTTAGAGTACCAACAATAACGAACAAGCTCTTGCATTACAAATATCAGTGTACACTGAAATGTAAAATGAGTTAGAGTACCAACAATAACGAGCAAGCTCTTGCACTACAAATATCAGTGTACACTGAAATGTAAAATGAGTTAGAGTACCAACAATAATGAGCAAGCTCTCTCACTAGAAATATCAGTGTACACTGAAATTTAAAATGAGTTAGAGTACCAACAAAAACGAGCAAGCTCTTGCATTACAAATATCAGTGTACACTGAAATGTAAAATGAGTTAGAGTACCAACAATAACGAGCAAGCTCTTGCATTACAAATATCAGTGTACACTGAAATGTAAAATGAGTTAGAGTACCAACAATAACGAGCAAGCTCTTGCATTACAAATATCAGTGTACACTGAAATGTAAAATGAGTTAGTGTACCAACAATAACGAGCAAGCTCTTGCATTACAAATATCAGTGTACACTAAAATGTAAAATGAGTTAGAGTACCAACAATAACGAGCAAGCTCTTGCACTACAAATATCAGTGTACACTGAAATGTAAAATGAGTTAGAGTACCAACAATAACGAGCAAGCTCTTGCATTACAAATATCAGTGTACACTGAAATGTAAAATGAGTTAGAGTACCAACAATAACGAGCAAGCTCTTGCACTACAAATATCAGTGTAAACTGAAATGTAAAATGAGTTAGAGTACCAACAATAATGAGCAAGCTCTCTCACTAGAAATATCAGTGTACACTGAAATTTAAAATGAGTTAGAGTACCAACAAAAACGAGCAAGCTCTTGCATTACAAATATCAGTGTACACTGAAATGTAAAATGAGTTAGAGTACCAACAATAACGAGCAAGCTCTTGCATTACAAATATCAGTGTACACTGAAATGTAAAACGAGTTAGAGTACCAACAATAACGAGCAAGCTCTTGCATTACAAATATCAGTGTATACTGAAATGTAAAATGAGTTAGAGTACCAACAATAACGAGCAAGCTCTTGCATTACAAATATCAGTGTACACTGAAATGTAAAATGAGTTAGAGTACCAACAATAACGAGCAAGCTCTTGCATTACAAATATCAGTGTACACTGAAATGTAAAATGAGTTAGAGTACCAACAATAACGAGCAAACTCTTGCACTACAAATATCAGTGTACACTGAAATCTAAAATGAGTTAGAGTACCAACAATAACGAGCAAGCTCTTGCATTACAAATATCAGTGTACACTGAAATGTAAAATGAGTTAGAGTACCAGTAATAACGAGCAAGATCTTGCATTACAAATATCAGTGTACACTTAAATGTAAAATGAGTTAGAGTACCATCAATACCGAGCAAGCTCTTGCACTACAAATATCAGTGTACACTGAAATGTAAAAAGATTTAAAGTACCTACAATAACAGGCAAGCTCATGCACTACAAATAATAGTGTACACTGTAATGTAAAATGAGTTAGAGTGCCAACAATAACGAGCAAGCTCTTGCACTACAAATATCAGTGTACACTGAAATGTAAAATGAGTTAGAGTACCAACAATAATGAGCAAGCTCTTGCACTACAAATATCAGTGTACACTGAAATGTAAAATGAGTTAGAGTACCAACAATAACGAGCAAGCTCTTGCATTACAAATATCAGTGTACACTGAAATGTAAAATGAGTTAGAGTACCAACAATAACGAGCAAGCTCTTGCACTACAAATATCAGTGTACACTGAAATGTAAAATGAGTTAGAGTACCAACAATAACGAGCAAGCTCTTGCATTACAAATATCAGTGTACACTGAAATGTAAAATGAGTTAGAGTACCAACAATAACGAGCAAGCTCTTGCATTACAAATATCAGTGTACACTGAAATGTAAAATGAGTTAGAGTACCAACAATAACGAGCAAGCTCTTGCATTACAAATATCAGTGTACACTGAAATGTAAAATGAGTTAAAGTACCAACAATAACGAGCAAGCTTTTGCATTACAAATATCAGTGTACACTGAAATGTAAAATGAGTTAGAGTACACACAATAACGAGCAAGCTCTTGCATTACAAATATCAGTGTACACTGAAATGTAAAATGAGTTAGAGTACCAACAATAACGAGCAAGCTCTTGCATTACAAATATCAGTGTACACTGAAATGTAAAATGAGTTAAAGTACCAACAATAACGAGCAAGCTCTTGCACTACAAATATCAGTGTACACTGAAATGTAAAATGAATTAGAGTACCAACAATAACGAGCAAGCTCTTGCATTACAAATATCAGTGTACACTGAAATGTAAGATGAGTTAGAGTACCAACAAAATTGAGCAAGCTCTTGCACTACAAATATCAGTGTACACTGAAATGTAAAATGAGTTAGAGTACCAACAATAACGAGCAAGCTCTTGCATTACAAATATCAGTGTACACTGAAATGTAAAATGAGTTAGAGTACCAACAATAACGAGCAAGCTCTTGCATTACAAATATCAGTGTACACTGAAATGTAAAATGAGTTAAAGTACCAACAATAACGAGCAAGCTTTTGCATTACAAATATCAGTGTACACTGAAATGTAAAATGAGTTAGAGTACCAACAATAACGAGCAAGCTCTTGCATTACAAATATCAGTGTACACTGAAATGTAAAATGAGTTAGAGTACCAACAATAACGAGCAAGCTCTTGCATTACAAATATCAGTGTACACTGAAATGTAAAATGAGTTAAAGTACCAACAATAACGAGCAAGCTCTTGCACTACAAATATCAGTGTACACTGAAATGTAAAATGAATTAGAGTACCAACAATAACGAGCAAGCTCTTGCATTACAAATATCAGTGTACACTGAAATGTAAGATGAGTTAGAGTACCAACAAAATTGAGCAAGCTCTTGCACTACAAATATCAGTGTACACTGAAATGTAAAATGAGTTAGAGTACCAACAATAACGAGCAAGCTCTTGCTTTACAAATATCAGTGTACACTGAAATGTAAAATGAGTTAGAGTACCAACAATAACGAGCAAGCTCTTGCATTACAAATATCAGTGTACACTGAAATGTAAAATGAGTTAGAGTACCAACAATAACGAGCAAGCTCTTGCATTACAAATATTAATGTACACTGAAATGTAAAATGAGTTAGAGTACCAACAATAACGAGCAAGCTCTTGCATTAAAAATATCAGTGTACACTGAAATGTAAAATGATTTAGAGTACCAACAATAACGAGCAAGCTCTTGCATTACAAATATCAGTGTACACTGAAATGTAAAATGAGTTACAAATATCAGTGCAAAGGTCGTCGAGGCCTTGAGATGAAAAATCTGAAAGTACATTATCTAAGTGTGTGATAAGCTGGCTATGCTGGACACGCAATGACATTACAGCAGACTTCTTGGCCATGTCAAGTCTTGCTACCAAGGGAGTACTACTAATGTGGCATGATATCACTCCTGGTGTAAATATCTGCTGGTGCAATTTAGCAACAAGTCGTGGGGTGATCACACATTCGGCAACATCTTTGACACTGAGGCTACTTGTTTTTAGTTCAATGAAGTTTTCGTTGCTAATGAATTTTGTAACAATTTCAGGAATAATATCTTCCCACCTATCAACTCTACGACACTCCTCGCACGCCCATACACGTACAGTGTTACATACATGTACAGTTATCTTGCATTACAAATATCAGTGTACACTGAAATGTAAAATGAGTTAGAGTACCAACAATAATGAGCAAGCTCTTGCACTACAAATATCAGTGTACAATGAAATGTAAAATGAGTTATAGTACCAACAATAACGAGCAAGCTCTTGCATTACAAATATCAGTGTACACTGAAATGTAAAATGAGTTATAGTACCAACAATAACGAGCAAGCTCTTGCATTACAAATATCAGTGTACACAGAAATGTAAAATGAGTTAGAGTACCAATAATAACGAGCAAGCTCTTGCATTACAAATATCAGTGTACACTGAAATGTAAAATGAGTTAGAGTACCAACAATAACGAGCAAGCTTTTGCATTACAAGTATCAGTTTACACTGAAATGTAAAATGAGTTAGAGTACCAACAATAACGAGCAAGCTCTTGCACTACAAATATCAGAGTACACTTAAATGTAAAATGAGTTAGAGTACCAACAATAACGAGCAAGCTCTTGCATTACAAATATCAGTGTACACTGAAATGTAAAATGAGTTAGAGTACCAACAATAACGAGCAAGCTCTTGCACTACAAATATCAGTGTACACTGAAATGTAAAATGAGTTAGAGTACCAACAATAACGAGCAAGCTCTTGCATTACAAATATCAGTGTACACTGAAATGTAAAATGAGTTAGAGTACCAACAATAACGAGCAAGCTCTTGCATTACAAATATCAGTGTACACTGAAATGTAAAATGAGTTAGAGTACCAACAATAACGAGCAAGCTCTTGCATTACAAATATCAGTGTACACTGAAATGTAAAATGAGTTAGAGTACCAACAATAACGAGCAAGCTCTTGCACTAAAAATATTAGTGTACACTGAAATGTAAAATGAGTTAGAGTACCAACAATAACGAGCAAGCTCTTGCATTACAAATATCAGTGTACACTGAAATGTAAAATGAGTTAGAGTACCAGTAATAACGAGCAAGATCTTGCATTACAAATATCAGTGTACACTGAAATGTAAAATGAGTTAGAGTACCAACAATAACGAGCAAGCTCTTGCACTACAAATATCAGTGTACACTGAAATGTAAAATGAGTTAGAGTACCAACAATAACGAGCAAGCTCTTGCATTACAAATATCAGTGTACACTGAAATGTAAAATGAGTTAGAGTACCAACAATAACGAGCAAGCTCTTGCATTACAAATATCAGTGTACACTGAAATGTAAAATGAGTTAGAGTACCAACTATAACGAGCAAGCTCTTGCATTACAAATATCAGTGTACACTGAAATGTAAAATGAGTTAAAGTACCAACAATAACGAGCAAGCTTTTGCATTACAAATATCAGTGTACACTGAAATGTAAAATGAGTTAAAGTACCAACAATAACGAGCAAGCTCTTGCATTACAAATATCAGTGTACACTGAAATGTAAAATGAGTTAGAGTACCAACAATAACGAGCAAGCTCTTGCATTACAAATATCAGTGTACACTGAAATGTAAAATGAGTTAAAGTACCAACAATAACGAGCAAGCTCTTACACTACAAATATCAGTGTACACTGAAATGTAAAATGAATTAGAGTACTAACAATAACGAGCAAGCTCTTGCATTACAAATATCAGTGTACACTGAAATGTAAGATGAGTCAGAGTACCAACAAAATTGAGCAAGCTCTTGCACTACAAATATCAGTGTACACTGAAATGTAAAATGAGTTAGAGTACCAACAATAACGAGCAAGCTCTTGCTTTACAAATATCAGTGTACACTGAAATGTAAAATGAGTTAGAGTACCAACAATAACGAGCAAGCTCTTGCATTACAAATATCAGTGTACACTGAAATGTAAAATGAGTTAGAGTACCAACAATAACGAGCAAGCTCTTGCATTACAAATATTAATGTACACTGAAATGTAAAATGAGTTAGAGTACCAACAATAACGAGCAAGCTCTTGCATTAAAAATATCAGTGTACACTGAAATGTAAAATGATTTAGAGTACCAACAATAACGAGCAAGCTCTTGCATTACAAATATCAGTGTACACTGAAATGTAAAATGAGTTACAAATATCAGTGCAAAGGTCGTCGAGGCCTTGAGATGAAAAATCTGAAAGTACATTATTTAAGTGTGTGATAAGCTGGCTATGCTGGACACGCAATGACATTACAGCAGACTTCTTGGCCATGTCAAGTCTTGCTACCAAGGGAGTACTACTAATGTGGCATGATATCACTCCTGGTGTAAATATCTGCTGGTGCAATTTAGCAACAAGTCGTGGGGTGATCACACATTCGGCAACATCTTTGACACTGAGGCTACTTGTTTTTAGTTCAATGAAGTTTTCGTTGCTAATGAATTTTGTAACAATTTCAGGAATAATATCTTCCCACCTATCAACTCTACGACACTCCTCGCACGCCCATACACGTACAGTGTTACATACATGTACAGTTATCTTGCATTACAAATATCAGTGTACACTGAAATGTAAAATGAGTTAGAGTACCAACAATAATGAGCAAGCTCTTACACTACAAATATCAGTGTACAATGAAATGTAAAATGAGTTATAGTACCAACAATAACGAGCAAGCTCTTGCATTACAAATATCAGTGTACACTGAAATGTAAAATGAGTTATAGTACCAACAATAACGAGCAAGCTCTTGCATTACAAATATCAGTGTACACAGAAATGTAAAATGAGTTAAAGTACCAATAATAACGAGCAAGCTCTTGCATTACAAATATCAGTGTACACTGAAATGTAAAATGAGTTAGAGTACCAACAATAACGAGCAAGCTTTTGCATTACAAGTATCAGTTTACACTGAAATGTAAAATGAGTTAGAGTACCAACAATAACGAGCAAGCTCTTGCACTACAAATATCAGAGTACACTTAAATGTAAAATGAGTTAGAGTACCAACAATAATGAGCAAGCTCTTGCACTACAAATATCAGTGTACACTGAAATGTAAAATGAGTTAAAGTACCTACAATAACAGGCAAGCTCTTGCACTACAAATATTAGTGTACACTGTAATGTAAAATGAGTTAGAGTGCCAACAATAACGAGCAAGCTCTTGCACTACAAATATCAGTGTACACTGAAATTTAAAATGAGTTAGAGTACCAACAATAACGAGCAAGCTCTTGCATTACAAATATCAGTGTACACAGAAATGTAAAATGAGTTAGAGTACCAACAATAACGAGCAAGCTCTTGCATTACAAATATCAGTGTACACTGAAATGTAAAATGAGTTAGAGTACCAACAATAACGAGCAAGCTCTTGCACTACAAATATCAGTGTACACTGAAATGTAAAATGAGTTAGAGTACCAACAATAACGAGCAAGCTCTTGCATTACAAATATCAGTGTACACTGAAATGTAAAATGATTTAGAGTACCAACAATAACGAGCAAGCTCTTGCATTACAAATATCAGTGTACACTGAAATGTAAAATGAGTTACAAATATCAGTGCAAAGGTCGTCGAGGCCTTGAGATGAAAAATCTGAAAGTACATTATTTAAGTGTGTGATAAGCTGGCTATGCTGGACACGCAATGACATTACAGCAGACTTCTTGGCCATGTCAAGTCTTGCTACCAAGGGAGTACTACTAATGTGGCATGATATCACTCCTGGTGTAAATATCTGCTGGTGCAATTTAGCAACAAGTCGTGGGGTGATCACACATTCGGCAACATCTTTGACACTGAGGCTACTTGTTTTTAGTTCAATGAAGTTTTCGTTGCTAATGAATTTTGTAACAATTTCAGGAATAATATCTTCCCACCTATCAACTCTACGACACTCCTCGCACGCCCATACACGTACAGTGTTACATACATGTACAGTTATCTTGCATTACAAATATCAGTGTACACTGAAATGTAAAATGAGTTAGAGTACCAACAATAATGAGCAAGCTCTTGCACTACAAATATCAGTGTACAATGAAATGTAAAATGAGTTATAGTACCAACAATAACGAGCAAGCTCTTGCATTACAAATATCAGTGTACACTGAAATGTAAAATGAGTTATAGTACCAACAATAACGAGCAAGCTCTTGCATTACAAATATCAGTGTACACAGAAATGTAAAATGAGTTAGAGTACCAATAATAACGAGCAAGCTCTTGCATTACAAATATCAGTGTACACTGAAATGTAAAATGAGTTAGAGTACCAACAATAACGAGCAAGCTTTTGCATTACAAGTATCAGTTTACACTGAAATGTAAAATGAGTTAGAGTACCAACAATAACGAGCAAGCTCTTGCACTACAAATATCAGAGTACACTTAAATGTAAAATGAGTTAGAGTACCAACAATAATGAGCAAGCTCTTGCACTACAAATATCAGTGTACACTGAAATGTAAAATGAGTTAAAGTACCTACAATAACAGGCAAGCTCTTGCACTACAAATATTAGTGTACACTGTAATGTAAAATGAGTTAGAGTGCCAACAATAACGAGCAAGCTCTTGCACTACAAATATCAGTGTACACTGAAATTTAAAATGAGTTAGAGTACCAACAATAACGAGCAAGCTCTTGCATTACAAATATCAGTGTACACAGAAATGTAAAATGAGTTAGAGTACCAACAATAACGAGCAAGCTCTTGCATTACAAATATCAGTGTACACTGAAATGTAAAATGAGTTAGAGTACCAACAATAACGAGCAAGCTCTTGCACTACAAATATCAGTGTACACTGAAATGTAAAATGAGTTAGAGTACCAACAATAACGAGCAAGCTCTTGCATTACAAATATCAGTGTACACTGAAATGTAAAATGAGTTAGAGTACCAACAATAACGAGCAAGTTCTTGCATTACAAATATCAGTGTACACTGAAATGTAAAATGAGTTAAAGTACCTACAATAACAAACAAGCTCTTGCACTACAAATATCAGTGTACACTGAAATGTAAAATGAGTTAGAGTACCAACAATAACGAGCAAGCTCTTGCACTACAAATATCAGTGTACACTGAAATGTAAAATGAGTTAGAGTACCAACATTAATGAGAAAGCTCTTCAACTACAAATATCAGTGTACACTGAAATGTAAAATGAGTTAGAGTACCAGTAATAACGAGCAAGATCTTGCATTACAAATATCAGTGTACACAGAAATGTAAAATGAGTTAGAGTACCAACAATAACGAGCAAGCTCTTGCATTACAAATATCAGTGTACACTGAAATGTAAAATGAGTTAGAGTACCAACAATAACGAGCAAGCTCTTGCACTACAAATATCAGTGTACACTGAAATGTAAAATGAGTTAGAGTACCAACAATAACGAGCAAGCTCTTGCATTACAAATATCAGTGTACACTGAAATGTAAAATGAGTTAGAGTACCAACAATAACGAGCAAGCTCTTGCATTACAAATATCAGTGTACACTGAAATGTAAAATGAGTTAGAGTACCAACAATAACGAGCAAGCTCTTGCATTAAAAATATCAGTGTACACTGAAATGTAAAATGATTTAGAGTACCAACAATAACGAGCAAGCTCTTGCATTACAAATATCAGTGTACACTGAAATGTAAAATGAGTTACAAATATCAGTGCAAAGGTCGTCGAGGCCTTGAGATGAAAAATCTGAAAGTACATTATCTAAGTGTGTGATAAGCTGGCTATGCTGGACACGCAATGACATTACAGCAGACTTCTTGGCCATGTCAAGTCTTGCTACCAAGGGAGTACTACTAATGTGGCATGATATCACTCCTGGTGTAAATATCTGCTGGTGCAATTTAGCAACAAGTCGTGGGGTGATCACACATTCGGCAACATCTTTGACACTGAGGCTACTTGTTTTTAGTTCAATGAAGTTTTCGTTGCTAATGAATTTTGTAACAATTTCAGGAATAATATCTTCCCACCTATCAACTCTACGACACTCCTCGCACGCCCATACACGTACAGTGTTACATACATGTACAGTTATCTTGCATTACAAATATCAGTGTACACTGAAATGTAAAATGAGTTAGAGTACCAACAATAATGAGCAAGCTCTTGCACTACAAATATCAGTGTACAATGAAATGTAAAATGAGTTATAGTACCAACAATAACGAGCAAGCTCTTGCATTACAAATATCAGTGTACACTGAAATGTAAAATGAGTTATAGTACCAACAATAACGAGCAAGCTCTTGCATTACAAATATCAGTGTACACAGAAATGTAAAATGAGTTAGAGTACCAATAATAACGAGCAAGCTCTTGCATTACAAATATCAGTGTACACTGAAATGTAAAATGAGTTAGAGTACCAACAATAACGAGCAAGCTTTTGCATTACAAGTATCAGTTTACACTGAAATGTAAAATGAGTTAGAGTACCAACAATAAAGAGCAAGCTCTTGCACTACAAATATCAGAGTACACTTAAATGTAAAATGAGTTAGAGTACCAACAATAATGAGCAAGCTCTTGCACTACAAATATCAGTGTACACTGAAATGTAAAATGAGTTAAAGTACCTACAATAACAGGCAAGCTCTTGCACTACAAATATTAGTGTACACTGTAATGTAAAATGAGTTAGAGTGCCAACAATAACGAGCAAGCTCTTGCACTACAAATATCAGTGTACACTGAAATTTAAAATGAGTTAGAGTACCAACAATAACGAGCAAGCTCTTGCATAACAAATATCAGTGTACACAGAAATGTAAAATGAGTTAGAGTACCAACAATAACGAGCAAGCTCTTGCATTACAAATATCAGTGTACACTGAAATGTAAAATGAGTTAGAGTACCAACAATAACGAGCAAGCTCTTGCACTACAAATATCAGTGTACACTGAAATGTAAAATGAGTTAGAGTACCAACAATAACGAGCAAGCTCTTGCATTAAAAATATCAGTGTACACTGAAATGTAAAATGAGTTAGAGTACCAACAATAACGAGCAAGCTCTTGCATTACAAATATCAGTGTACACTGAAATGTAAAATGAGTTAAAGTACCTACAATAACAGGCAAGCTCTTGCACTACAAATATCAGTGTACACTGAAATGTAAAATGAGTTAGAGTACCAACAATAACGAGCAAGCTCTTGCACTACAAATATCAGTGTACACTGAATTGTAAAATGAGTTAGAGTACCAACATTAATGAGAAAGCTCTTCAACTACAAATATCAGTGTACACTGAAATGTAAAATGAGTTAGAGTACCAGTAATAACGAGCAAGATCTTGCATTACAAATATCAGTGTACACAGAAATGTAAAATGAGTTAGAGTACCAACAATAACGAGCAAGCTCTTGCATTACAAATATCAGTGTACACTGAAATGTAAAATGAGTTAGAGTACCAACAATAACGAGCAAGCTCTTGCACTACAAATATCAGTGTACACTGAAAGTAAAATGAGTTAGAGTACCAACAATAACGAGCAAGCTCTTGCATTACAAATATCAGTGTACACTGAAATGTAAAATGAGTTAGAGTACCAACAATAACGAGCAAGCTCTTGCATTACAAATATCAGTGTACACTGAAATGTAAAATGAGTTAGAGTACCAACAATAACGAGCAAGCTCTTGCATTACAAATATCAGTGTACACTGAAATGTAAAATGAGTTAGAGTACCAACAATAACGAGCAAGCTCTTGCACTAAAAATATCAGTGTACACTGAAATGTAAAATGAGTTAGAGTACCAACAATAACGAGCAAGCTCTTGCATTACAAATATCAGTGTACACTGAAATGTAAAATGAGTTAGAGTACCAGTAATAACGAGCAAGATCTTGCATTACAAATATCAGTGTACACTGAAATGTAAAATGAGTTAGAGTACCAACAATAACGAGCAAGCTCTTGCACTACAAATATCAGTGTACACTGAAATGTAAAATGAGTTAGAGTACCAACAATAACGAGCAAGCTCTTGCATTACAAATATCAGTGTACACTGAAATGTAAAATGAGTTAGAGTACCAACAATAACGAGCAAGCTCTTGCATTACAAATATCAGTGTACACTGAAATGTAAAATGAGTTAGAGTACCAACAATAACGAGCAAGCTCTTGCATTACAAATATCAGTGTACACTGAAATGTAAAATGAGTTAAAGTACCAACAATAACGAGCAAGCTTTTGCATTACAAATATCAGTGTACACTGAAATGTAAAATGAGTTAGAGTACCAACAATAACGAGCAAGCTCTTGCATTACAAATATCAGTGTACACTGAAATGTAAAATGAGTTAGAGTACCAACAATAACGAGCAAGCTCTTGCATTACAAATATCAGTGTACACTGAAATGTAAAATGAGTTAAAGTACCAACAATAACGAGCAAGCTCTTGCACTACAAATATCAGTGTACACTGAAATGTAAAATGAGTTAGAGTACCAGTAATAACGAGCAAGATCTTGCATTACAAATATCAGTGTACACTGAAATGTAAAATGAGTTAGAGTACCAACAATAACGAGCAAGCTCTTGCATTACAAATATCAGTGTACACTGAAATGTAAAATGAGTTAGAGTACCAACAATAACGAGCAAGCTCTTGCACTACAAATATCAGTGTACACTGAAATGTAAAATGAGTTAGAGTACCAACAATAACGAGCAAGCTCTTGCATTACAAATATCAGTGTACACTGAAATGTAAAATGAGTTAGAGTACCAACAATAACGAGCAAGCTCTTGCATTACAAATATCAGTGTACACTGAAATGTAAAATGAGTTAGAGTACCAACAATAACGAGCAAGCTCTTGCATTAAAAATATCAGTGTACACTGAAATGTAAAATGATTTAGAGTACCAACAATAACGAGCAAGCTCTTGCATTACAAATATCAGTGTACACTGAAATGTAAAATGAGTTAGAGTACCAACAATAACGAGCAAGCTCTTGCATTACAAATATCAGTGTACACTGAAATGTAAAATGAGTTAAAGTACCAACAATAACGAGCAAGCTCTTGCACTACAAATATCAGTGTACACTGAAATGTAAAATGAGTTAGAGTACCAGTAATAACGAGCAAGATCTTGCATTACAAATATCAGTGTACACTGAAATGTAAAATGAGTTAGAGTACCAACAATAACGAGCAAGCTCTTGCATTACAAATATCAGTGTACACTGAAATGTAAAATGAGTTAGAGTACCAACAATAACGAGCAAGCTCTTGCACTACAAATATCAGTGTACACTGAAATGTAAAATGAGTTAGAGTACCAACAATAACGAGCAAGCTCTTGCATTACAAATATCAGTGTACACTGAAATGTAAAATGAGTTAGAGTACCAACAATAACGAGCAAGCTCTTGCATTACAAATATCAGTGTACACTGAAATGTAAAATGAGTTAGAGTACCAACAATAACGAGCAAGCTCTTGCATTAAAAATATCAGTGTACACTGAAATGTAAAATGATTTAGAGTACCAACAATAACGAGCAAGCTCTTGCATTACAAATATCAGTGTACACTGAAATGTAAAATGAGTTACAAATATCAGTGCAAAGGTCGTCGAGGCCTTGAGATGAAAAATCTGAAAGTACATTATCTAAGTGTGTGATAAGCTGGCTATGCTGGACACGCAATGACATTACAGCAGACTTCTTGGCCATGTCAAGTCTTGCTACCAAGGGAGTACTACTAATGTGGCATGATATCACTCCTGGTGTAAATATCTGCTGGTGCAATTTAGCAACAAGTCGTGGGGTGATCACACATTCGGCAACATCTTTGACACTGAGGCTACTTGTTTTTAGTTCAATGAAGTTTTCGTTGCTAATGAATTTTGTAACAATTTCAGGAATAATATCTTCCCACCTATCAACTCTACGACACTCCTCGCACGCCCATACACGTACAGTGTTACATACATGTACAGTTATCTTGCATTACAAATATCAGTGTACACTGAAATGTAAAATGAGTTAGAGTACCAACAATAATGAGCAAGCTCTTGCACTACAAATATCAGTGTACAATGAAATGTAAAATGAGTTATAGTACCAACAATAACGAGCAAGCTCTTGCATTACAAATATCAGTGTACACTGAAATGTAAAATGAGTTATAGTACCAACAATAACGAGCAAGCTCTTGCATTACAAATATCAGTGTACACAGAAATGTAAAATGAGTTAGAGTACCAATAATAACGAGCAAGCTCTTGCATTACAAATATCAGTGTACACTGAAATGTAAAATGAGTTAGAGTACCAACAATAACGAGCAAGCTTTTGCATTACAAGTATCAGTTTACACTGAAATGTAAAATGAGTTAGAGTACCAACAATAACGAGCAAGCTCTTGCACTACAAATATCAGAGTACACTTAAATGTAAAATGAGTTAGAGTACCAACAATAATGAGCAAGCTCTTGCACTACAAATATCAGTGTACACTGAAATGTAAAATGAGTTAAAGTACCTACAATAACAGGCAAGCTCTTGCACTACAAATATTAGTGTACACTGTAATGTAAAATGAGTTAGAGTGCCAACAATAACGAGCAAGCTCTTGCACTACAAATATCAGTGTACACTGAAATTTAAAATGAGTTAGAGTACCAACAATAACGAGCAAGCTCTTGCATAACAAATATCAGTGTACACAGAAATGTAAAATGAGTTAGAGTACCAACAATAACGAGCAAGCTCTTGCATTACAAATATCAGTGTACACTGAAATGTAAAATGAGTTAGAGTACCAACAATAACGAGCAAGCTCTTGCACTACAAATATCAGTGTACACTGAAATGTAAAATGAGTTAGAGTACCAACAATAACGAGCAAGCTCTTGCATTAAAAATATCAGTGTACACTGAAATGTAAAATGAGTTAGAGTACCAACAATAACGAGCAAGCTCTTGCATTACAAATATCAGTGTACACTGAAATGTAAAATGAGTTAAAGTACCTACAATAACAGGCAAGCTCTTGCACTACAAATATCAGTGTACACTGAAATGTAAAATGAGTTAGAGTACCAACAATAACGAGCAAGCTCTTGCACTACAAATATCAGTGTACACTGAATTGTAAAATGAGTTAGAGTACCAACATTAATGAGAAAGCTCTTCAACTACAAATATCAGTGTACACTGAAATGTAAAATGAGTTAGAGTACCAGTAATAACGAGCAAGATCTTGCATTACAAATATCAGTGTACACAGAAATGTAAAATGAGTTAGAGTACCAACAATAACGAGCAAGCTCTTGCATTACAAATATCAGTGTACACTGAAATGTAAAATGAGTTAGAGTACCAACAATAACGAGCAAGCTCTTGCACTACAAATATCAGTGTACACTGAAATGTAAAATGAGTTAGAGTACCAACAATAACGAGCAAGCTCTTGCATTACAAATATCAGTGTACACTGAAATGTAAAATGAGTTAGAGTACCAACAATAACGAGCAAGCTCTTGCATTACAAATATCAGTGTACACTGAAATGTAAAATGAGTTAGAGTACCAACAATAACGAGCAAGCTCTTGCATTACAAATATCAGTGTACACTGAAATGTAAAATGAGTTAGAGTACCAACAATAACGAGCAAGCTCTTGCACTAAAAATATCAGTGTACACTGAAATGTAAAATGAGTTAGAGTACCAACAATAACGAGCAAGCTCTTGCATTACAAATATCAGTGTACACTGAAATGTAAAATGAGTTAGAGTACCAGTAATAACGAGCAAGATCTTGCATTACAAATATCAGTGTACACTGAAATGTAAAATGAGTTAGAGTACCAACAATAACGAGCAAGCTCTTGCACTACAAATATCAGTGTACACTGAAATGTAAAATGAGTTAGAGTACCAACAATAACGAGCAAGCTCTTGCATTACAAATATCAGTGTACACTGAAATGTAAAATGAGTTAGAGTACCAACAATAACGAGCAAGCTCTTGCATTACAAATATCAGTGTACACTGAAATGTAAAATGAGTTAGAGTACCAACTATAACGAGCAAGCTCTTGCATTACAAATATCAGTGTACACTGAAATGTAAAATGAGTTAAAGTACCAACAATAACGAGCAAGCTTTTGCATTACAAATATCAGTGTACACTGAAATGTAAAATGAGTTAGAGTACCAACAATAACGAGCAAGCTCTTGCATTACAAATATCAGTGTACACTGAAATGTAAAATGAGTTAGAGTACCAACAATAACGAGCAAGCTCTTGCATTACAAATATCAGTGTACACTGAAATGTAAAATGAGTTAAAGTACCAACAATAACGAGCAAGCTCTTGCACTACAAATATCAGTGTACACTGAAATGTAAAATGAATTAGAGTACTAACAATAACGAGCAAGCTCTTGCATTACAAATATCAGTGTACACTGAAATGTAAGATGAGTTAGAGTACCAACAAAATTGAGCAAGCTCTTGCACTACAAATATCAGTGTACACTGAAATGTAAAATGAGTTAGAGTACCAACAATAACGAGCAAGCTCTTGCTTTACAAATATCAGTGTACACTGAAATGTAAAATGAGTTAGAGTACCAACAATAACGAGCAAGCTCTTGCATTACAAATATCAGTGTACACTGAAATGTAAAATGAGTTAGAGTACCAACAATAACGAGCAAGCTCTTGCATTACAAATATTAATGTACACTGAAATGTAAAATGAGTTAGAGTACCAACAATAACGAGCAAGCTCTTGCATTAAAAATATCAGTGTACACTGAAATGTAAAATGATTTAGAGTACCAACAATAACGAGCAAGCTCTTGCATTACAAATATCAGTGTACACTGAAATGTAAAATGAGTTACAAATATCAGTGCAAAGGTCGTCGAGGCCTTGAGATGAAAAATCTGAAAGTACATTATTTAAGTGTGTGATAAGCTGGCTATGCTGGACACGCAATGACATTACAGCAGACTTCTTGGCCATGTCAAGTCTTGCTACCAAGGGAGTACTACTAATGTGGCATGATATCACTCCTGGTGTAAATATCTGCTGGTGCAATTTAGCAACAAGTCGTGGGGTGATCACACATTCGGCAACATCTTTGACACTGAGGCTACTTGTTTTTAGTTCAATGAAGTTTTCGTTGCTAATGAATTTTGTAACAATTTCAGGAATAATATCTTCCCACCTATCAACTCTACGACACTCCTCGCACGCCCATACACGTACAATGTTACATACATGTACAGTTATCTTGCATTACAAATATCAGTGTACACTGAAATGTAAAATGAGTTATAGTACCAACAATAACGAGCAAGCTCTTGCATTACAAATATCAGTGTACACTGAAATGTAAAATGAGTTATAGTACCAACAATAACGAGCAAGCTCTTGCATTACAAATATCAGTGTACACAGAAATGTAAAATGAGTTAGAGTACCAATAATAACGAGCAAGCTCTTGCATTACAAATATCAGTGTACACTGAAATGTAAAATGAGTTAGAGTACCAACAATAACGAGCAAGCTTTTGCATTACAAGTATCAGTTTACACTGAAATGTAAAATGAGTTAGAGTACCAACAATAACGAGCAAGCTCTTGCACTACAAATATCAGAGTACACTTAAATGTAAAATGAGTTAGAGTACCAACAATAATGAGCAAGCTCTTGCACTACAAATATCAGTGTACACTGAAATGTAAAATGAGTTAAAGTACCTACAATAACAGGCAAGCTCTTGCACTACAAATATTAGTGTACACCGAAATGTAAAATGAGTTAGAGTACCAACAATAACGAGCAAGCTCTTGCATTACAAATATCAGTGTACACAGAAATGTAAAATGAGTTAGAGTACCAACAATAACGAGCAAGCTCTTGCATTACAAATATCAGTGTACACTGAAATGTAAAATGAGTTAGAGTACCAACAATAACGAGCAAGCTCTTGCACTACAAATATCAGTGTACACTGAAATGTAAAATGAGTTAGAGTACCAACAATAACGAGCAAGCTCTTGCATTACAAATATCAGTGTACACTGAAATGTAAAATGATTTAGAGTACCAACAATAACGAGCAAGCTCTTGCATTACAAATATCAGTGTACACTGAAATGTAAAATGAGTTACAAATATCAGTGCAAAGGTCGTCGAGGCCTTGAGATGAAAAATCTGAAAGTACATTATTTAAGTGTGTGATAAGCTGGCTATGCTGGACACGCAATGACATTACAGCAGACTTCTTGGCCATGTCAAGTCTTGCTACCAAGGGAGTACTACTAATGTGGCATGATATCACTCCTGGTGTAAATATCTGCTGGTGCAATTTAGCAACAAGTCGTGGGGTGATCACACATTCGGCAACATCTTTGACACTGAGGCTACTTGTTTTTAGTTCAATGAAGTTTTCGTTGCTAATGAATTTTGTAACAATTTCAGGAATAATATCTTCCCACCTATCAACTCTACGACACTCCTCGCACGCCCATACACGTACAGTGTTACATACATGTACAGTTATCTTGCATTACAAATATCAGTGTACACTGAAATGTAAAATGAGTTAGAGTACCAACAATAATGAGCAAGCTCTTGCACTACAAATATCAGTGTACAATGAAATGTAAAATGAGTTATAGTACCAACAATAACGAGCAAGCTCTTGCATTACAAATATCAGTGTACACTGAAATGTAAAATGAGTTATAGTACCAACAATAACGAGCAAGCTCTTGCATTACAAATATCAGTGTAAACAGAAATGTAAAATGAGTTAGAGTACCAATAATAACGAGCAAGCTCTTGCATTACAAATATCAGTGTACACTGAAATGTAAAATGAGTTAGAGTACCAACAATAACGAGCAAGCTTTTGCATTACAAGTATCAGTTTACACTGAAATGTAAAATGAGTTAGAGTACCAACAATAACGAGCAAGCTCTTGCACAACAAATATCAGAGTACACTTAAATGTAAAATGAGTTAGAGTACCAACAATAATGAGCAAGCTCTTGCACTACAAATATCAGTGTACACTGAAATGTAAAATGAGTTAAAATACCTACAATAACAGGCAAGCTCTTGCACTACAAATATTAGTGTACACTGTAATGTAAAATGAGTTAGAGTGCCAACAATAACGAGCAAGCTCTTGCACTACAAATATCAGTGTACACTGAAATTTAAAATGAGTTAGAGTACCAACAATAACGAGCAAGCTCTTGCATTACAAATATCAGTGTACACAGAAATGTAAAATGAGTTAGAGTACCAACAATAACGAGCAAGCTCTTGCATTACAAATATCAGTGTACACTGAAATGTAAAATGAGTTAGAGTACCAACAATAACGAGCAAGCTCTTGCACTACAAATATCAGTGTACACTGAAATGTAAAATGAGTTAGAGTACCAACAATAACGAGCAAGCTCTTGCATTACAAATATCAGTGTACACTGAAATGTAAAATGAGTTAGAGTACCAACAATAACGAGCAAGTTCTTGCATTACAAATATCAGTGTACACTGAAATGTAAAATGAGTTAAAGTACCTACAATAACAAACAAGCTCTTGCACTACAAATATCAGTGTACACTGAAATGTAAAATGAGTTAGAGTACCAACAATAACGAGCAAGCTCTTGCACTACAAATATCAGTGTACACTGAAATGTAAAATGAGTTAGAGTACCAACATTAATGAGAAAGCTCTTCAACTACAAATATCAGTGTACACTGAAATGTAAAATGAGTTAGAGTACCAGTAATAACGAGCAAGATCTTGCATTACAAATATCAGTGTACACAGAAATGTAAAATGAGTTAGAGTACCAACAATAACGAGCAAGCTCTTGCATTACAAATATCAGTGTACACTGAAATGTAAAATGAGTTAGAGTACCAAATATAACGAGCAAGCTCTTGCACTACAAATATCAGTGTACACTGAAATGTAAAATGAGTTAGAGTACCAACAATAACGAGCAAGCTCTTGCATTACAAATATCAGTGTACACTGAAATGTAAAATGAGTTAGAGTACCAACAATAACGAGCAAGCTCTTGCATTAAAAATATCAGTGTACACTGAAATGTAAAATGATTTAGAGTACCAACAATAACGAGCAAGCTCTTGCATTACAAATATCAGTGTACACTGAAATGTAAAATGAGTTACAAATATCAGTGCAAAGGTCGTCGAGGCCTTGAGATGAAAAATCTGAAAGTACATTATCTAAGTGTGTGATAAGCTGGCTATGCTGGACACGCAATGACATTACAGCAGACTTCTTGGCCATGTCAAGTCTTGCTACCAAGGGAGTACTACTAATGTGGCATGATATCACTCCTGGTGTAAATATCTGCTGGTGCAATTTAGCAACAAGTCGTGGGGTGATCACACATTCGGCAACATCTTTGACACTGAGGCTACTTGTTTTTAGTTCAATGAAGTTTTCGTTGCTAATGAATTTTGTAACAATTTCAGGAATAATATCTTCCCACCTATCAACTCTACGACACTCCTCGCACGCCCATACACGTACAGTGTTACATACATGTACAGTTATCTTGCATTACAAATATCAGTGTACACTGAAATGTAAAATGAGTTAGAGTACCAACAATAATGAGCAAGCTCTTGCACTACAAATATCAGTGTACAATGAAATGTAAAATGAGTTATAGTACCAACAATAACGAGCAAGCTCTTGCATTACAAATATCAGTGTACACTGAAATGTAAAATGAGTTATAGTACCAACAATAACGAGCAAGCTCTTGCATTACAAATATCAGTGTACACAGAAATGTAAAATGAGTTAGAGTACCAATAATAACGAGCAAGCTCTTGCATTACAAATATCAGTGTACACTGAAATGTAAAATGAGTTAGAGTACCAACAATAACGAGCAAGCTTTTGCATTACAAGTATCAGTTTACACTGAAATGTAAAATGAGTTAGAGTACCAACAATAAAGAGCAAGCTCTTGCACTACAAATATCAGAGTACACTTAAATGTAAAATGAGTTAGAGTACCAACAATAATGAGCAAGCTCTTGCACTACAAATATCAGTGTACACTGAAATGTAAAATGAGTTAAAGTACCTACAATAACAGGCAAGCTCTTGCACTACAAATATTAGTGTACACTGTAATGTAAAATGAGTTAGAGTGCCAACAATAACGAGCAAGCTCTTGCACTACAAATATCAGTGTACACTGAAATTTAAAATAAGTTAGAGTACCAACAATAACGAGCAAGCTCTTGCATAACAAATATCAGTGTACACAGAAATGTAAAATGAGTTAGAGTACCAACAATAACGAGCAAGCTCTTGCATTACAAATATCAGTGTACACTGAAATGTAAAATGAGTTAGAGTACCAACAATAACGAGCAAGCTCTTGCACTACAAATATCAGTGTACACTGAAATGTAAAATGAGTTAGAGTACCAACAATAACGAGCAAGCTCTTGCATTAAAAATATCAGTGTACACTGAAATGTAAAATGAGTTAGAGTACCAACAATAACGAGCAAGCTCTTGCATTACAAATATCAGTGTACACTGAAATGTAAAATGAGTTAAAGTACGTACAATAACAGGCAAGCTCTTGCACTACAAATATCAGTGTACACTGAAATGTAAAATGAGTTAGAGTACCAACAATAACGAGCAAGCTCTTGCACTACAAATATCAGTGTACACTGAATTGTAAAATGAGTTAGAGTACCAACATTAATGAGAAAGCTCTTCAACTACAAATATCAGTGTACACTGAAATGTAAAATGAGTTAGAGTACCAGTAATAACGAGCAAGATCTTGCATTACAAATATCAGTGTACACAGAAATGTAAAATGAGTTAGAGTACCAACAATAACGAGCAAGCTCTTGCATTACAAATATCAGTGTACACTGAAATGTAAAATGAGTTAGAGTACCAACAATAACGAGCAAGCTCTTGCACTACAAATATCAGTGTACACTGAAAGTAAAATGAGTTAGAGTACCAACAATAACGAGCAAGCTCTTGCATTACAAATATCAGTGTACACTGAAATGTAAAATGAGTTAGAGTACCAACAATAACGAGCAAGCTCTTGCATTACAAATATCAGTGTACACTGAAATGTAAAATGAGTTAGAGTACCAACAATAACGAGCAAGCTCTTGCATTACAAATATCAGTGTACACTGAAATGTAAAATGAGTTAGAGTACCAACAATAACGAGCAAGCTCTTGCACTAAAAATATCAGTGTACACTGAAATGTAAAATGAGTTAGAGTACCAACAATAACGAGCAAGCTCTTGCATTACAAATATCAGTGTACACTGAAATGTAAAATGAGTTAGAGTACCAGTAATAACGAGCAAGATCTTGCATTACAAATATCAGTGTACACTGAAATGTAAAATGAGTTAGAGTACCAACAATAACGAGCAAGCTCTTGCACTACAAATATCAGTGTACACTGAAATGTAAAATGAGTTAGAGTACCAACAATAACGAGCAAGCTCTTGCATTACAAATATCAGTGTACACTGAAATGTAAAATGAGTTAGAGTACCAACAATAACGAGCAAGCTCTTGCATTACAAATATCAGTGTACACTGAAATGTAAAATGAGTTAGAGTACTAACAATAACGAGCAAGCTCTTGCATTACAAATATCAGTGTACACTGAAATGTAAAATGAGTTAAAGTACCAACAATAACGAGCAAGCTTTTGCATTACAAATATCAGTGTACACTGAAATGTAAAATGAGTTAGAGTACCAACAATAACGAGCAAGCTCTTGCATTACAAATATCAGTGTACACTGAAATGTAAAATGAGTTAGAGTACCAACAATAACGAGCAAGCTCTTGCATTACAAATATCAGTGTACACTGAAATGTAAAATGAGTTAAAGTACCAACAATAACGAGCAAGCTCTTGCACTACAAATATCAGTGTACACTGAAATGTAAAATGAGTTAGAGTACCAGTAATAACGAGCAAGATCTTGCATTACAAATATCAGTGTACACAGAAATGTAAAATGAGTTAGAGTACCAACAATAACGAGCAAGCTCTTGCATTACAAATATCAGTGTACACTGAAATGTAAAATGAGTTAGAGTACCAACAATAACGAGCAAGCTCTTGCACTACAAATATCAGTGTACACTGAAATGTAAAATGAGTTAGAGTACCAACAATAACGAGCAAGCTCTTGCATTACAAATATCAGTGTACACTGAAATGTAAAATGAGTTAGAGTACCAACAATAACGAGCAAGCTCTTGCATTACAAATATCAGTGTACACTGAAATGTAAAATGAGTTAGAGTACCAACAATAACGAGCAAGCTCTTGCATTAAAAATATCAGTGTACACTGAAATGTAAAATGAACCCTTTGCAGCCTGACGGGACTCATGCGTCCCAGCACTTTCAGCTTCAATATAAAAACATAGCAATGTAATAGAGCTATCAAACCCTGGCGGGACTCTCACGTCCTGTTTTCTAAACATGATCACATGGCTTTGTGCCTTAGTTCATATTATAGCCACAGTTATCGCTAGTACTTTGTTGACACTACAGTGAATTCAACCTAGTTCATGTTAGCTCTCGAAAAAGTTTTCTGAAAGTTATTTTATTTGCAATTGTGAATGTTGATTCATTTGATTCCTATGGAATAATATATGAGTTTTCTATTTTCGGTGAGAAAAATGGCATTTTATTAACCAGGAATGAACTATTCATTGAAAATAATAGCGGACTTGTACGTCCCGTCAGGAGTCTAGCATGTTCACATTGCAAATTCTAACCTAGCAAATTCTAACCTAGTTTTGATGAACAAGACAGACAAACATTTTATTTTTTCTAAGAAATTGTTTTTTTCACTTATTCTAGTGCTCGGTATTACATTTCTTATGTTATTAACATAATTAATCTACATAGACCGCTATGATAATTGTGTTTTAGTGCTTATATAATTTTTATTTTTCTCAGAAAATTTTGTGCAGTCTTCAATAGTAGTTTGTTAGTGTTTTCAGTGTCTTGTGCAGTGTTATTTATTATTATTTCTAATAAACAATTTCTAAAAATGTCACAAATACTCTCTGAAGAAGTGATCCGGGAACTGTTGTATGAGGATATTCCAGATCTAAATTGTCCTTCGGATTTAGAACTTGAAGATGACGACGATGAGCATGAAGAAGTAAGACCTCAATCACCACTCAACAATTTTGATGCTATTTTCAATTCGGTTTTGAATCAAGAGAATGAAGCTGAAGAAATTGAAATTGATGAACCAGGTAAGACTTTACAGGCAATTGCTAATATTTACTATAATATTGGTATTAAGTTTTCCATACTGAAGTAACTAATATAGCTCAGTTTCTCATTTTGCAAAAAGCAATTGCTGGTAATATAGTAGCCTATATTATGGCTAACATTTTCAAATCATGATTTCACAAATTGATAGGATTCTTCTCAGATTGGAAGAACTGATTCTACTAGCCTATTTATAAATTTCAGACTATATAAACCAAAATACTCCATACTATAAAACTTCCTTCTGTAGGCCTACTTTACATTCTGGATTTTATGGTGTTACTAACAACATAATTTTTCCACAGATGATGACAATAATCGTGATGAGGCAGCCACTCCTTCCACATCAAAAGCAGAAGGAACCCCGAAAACAAAAAAAATCAAACAGACAGAGCCTAATAGGAGGTGGAAGAAAAAAGAAGCAGATACCAGGATACCAGATTATCCACAAGATGAAGGTGAGCTTTTGACATTTGTTTGAATGAAAATTCACTGATATATTATATTGTATAACTTTTCATTCAATCAAAAGTCAATTTTTCTAATACTCTGATATTGTTTCTTTACAGATCGTTTGTTCACTGTTTTCAATGGCTGCCAAACTTCAACGGATATTTTTATTAAAATTATCAGATGTATATTAGATACCATAGTTTTCCAGACGAACCTCTACGCCACCCAGAAAGGAAAAACTCTTCGGCTTCAGGAAAAAGAGTTTCTTTCATTCATAGGTTTGAATTTCTTGATGGGCTACCA
>JAQJVL010002729.1:0-84037 GCA_035578905.1 Stictocephala bisonia | reverse complement strand
CTATGGGGCACTGGCTTCACGAACAAGATTTCTCTCATGTATGAGTCCTCATATATGTTTTTAAATAAATCTTATTTACAATTTTTTAAGAAAATTGACTACAACAGAAGGAATCTTCTCCTAAATGAGCCTTCATGTATAATATTTGATGATTTTTGTATTTAGTTCTAAAAGGGCACTGGCTATACCAAAAGGATTTCTCTCCTGAGGGCAACATTCAGAAAAATTATGACTTAATGTAGCTATATAAGGTTTAAGAATTTTAAGGTTTCTTTTTCATATGGGTCATTGCATGAGTTTTTAAAATCCCCTTTTAGTTGGTTCTACTAGTGTTGGGACAACCGACGGAATAAAACAACCGACTGGTAAGTCGGTTGTTTTTCAATTCACTCAACTGTTTTCAGTCGAATGATTCAGTCTCCCCCACTCCTTACCTCGTATGGGCGAACGGTTGAACGAGTGGTTCTTCGGTTGTACAAGTGATTTTAGAAGCATCAGACTTGTTTCAATCGGTGCTTTTGTGAGTCGAGATGAGAGTGATTTACTGAATTCAATTTTTGCAGTAAATAAACTACTTCCTATTTAAATCTTTATATCAGAAAATCTATAGGCTAGTAGTTGACAGAAAATAATTGAAATGGAGTCGAGAGTTAAAACATTAAACTTATTAAGTTATTTACCAAATAACTAAAATTGAACCCAACTCATATTTGGTGTAGTTTTTGCTTCTATTTTTATTTATTATTTCTTATTTTATTATTTATTTTTGGTGAATCAGCTATGTAATAATTAAATATGAATGTTTCAGAATTATTTAGGACTACAATATTTAAAATAGGGCTTGCAAAAACACATTATAATATTTTGGAACCAAAGAGTTTTATTAATAACAATATTGATTAAACTACAGACATTAATTTCATTTTGTAGCGAATCAACTAAGTAAATTGCAAACTATTATTTAAATATACAAATTGCACTAAATATTTTGATATTATGCCTACTGAGTTAGCTTTATAAAATGGGGTTGAAATTATTTTTTATTCTTTTTTTAACAATTGCCATCATTCTGATATTTATAATTTAGACAGTTCAAAATTACACATATTTTAAAAAATTAAACTTAAACTAAAAAATTTAATTAAGTTATAACACAAGCCAAATTTTCTTAAACATAAGTAATTATTCGCTTTTCCCTTTGAAAATAAACTGACACACTCTAAATGCATAATATAATAATGTGTTGCACTGTTAAAAATGTTAATCATTACTCAACTATGCAGTAGAATTTTGAGTTACTTTAAAATGTAGGCCAATTATCCATAAGCAACAGCAATGTGTAAATCAAGTTTCATGAAAAAACTAACAATATTTAAAATCTTAATATTTAAAATTAGTAGTTTCAATTTAAAAAATTATAATAAAATATAACGTGTATGACAAGGTTAACATTAATGGACCTAAAATATTTTGTAGATTAAAGCAAAATAATTGTTTATAGGCTTACTAGTCCCTCAAAGTTAAATTATCTAAGGAACTAAATTTGAATGGACAAATACATAACAATTAAAAACATTACTATAAAGTATTACGTTATTTGAAAGATATTAAACTAATAGGCATACATAGTAACTTAATTATTTTCATGAAGGTTAGTTATGAATTATGATATGAAAATGTACTGAATAAACTTAAATGATAGACTACTTAAAACTAACATCCAGGCATATTTAAAATTACAATCAAAGTTACACATAGGCCTACCAATGAAATTTTTTACACAGTAGCAATACGAAATATGCAAAATAATAAATTGAACAATTACAGCTATTAAGATACGTGAACATAAATTAAAAAAAAATCATAACATAAGTAATAACATAGGAACAAAAGAATATTAGTGTGTAACTATTTTTACTCACTAAACTGAAAAAGTACTGACTACACTTAAATGATAAGACTACTAAATACTACATAAGTAAAGCACAATTAAACATAAGCATAATTAAAAGTATAACCAAAGTAAAAAAATCTATGACATTATTTACAAAGTATCAACATGAAACATAAAAAAGTAATAAATTGAACAAATACAACTATTAGGCCTATGATATATGTACATAAATTCACAAAATTAAATCATTTAATAATGAGTCATATTGGAACATAGGAAAATTAGTGTTAAAAGCACCCAATGAGTAATAGATTAATGACCCATCTTACATAGTTACAACTAGAATTATATTTCAAAAATGTTCATTTAACATTTTCAGAATGAGATAAATATTTTGATTTCAAAATAAAATAACTTTTTATGATAGAAAAACTCAAATACTTATAAATTTATTTAATTGAAAGTGCTATTTGCATTAAGAAAAACTAGTTTGTCAACAAGTTTGGGTTTTAACCTGCTTCTTCTCTCCCTACAAATCTGTCCTGCTTTAGAAAATACTCGTTCTGAAGGAACAGAGGTTGCTGGTATTGATAAATATTTATTGGCTAATGGTGCTAAACTTGGGAAGGCTTCTTCATATTTTTTCCAATAACTGACAGGATCCATTTCTTCAGTGTCAATCAATGGCTGAGACAAATACAACCTCATGTCTTGCAGTGCATTGCTGGTCGTAGTTAGTGTTTGACCTTGATTTTTCGCCTTCTGTTCAATGAAGAAATTCCAAATTTTCTTTCTCTTCTGTTGAGGCTCTTCGGTTGCTTCTACAGTTCCTTGTGAAACAACAACCCCTGTGTCTTCTAAAGTCTTGTTGATTTCATCGATGACTTGATTCACTGCTTTGGTTGCGTTATCTGCTATCCCAAATGCTATCTTTTTAAAGCGGGGATCTAATATTGTTGCCTTGGCACAAATATTAGAACCATCATTGCATTCGTATGAAGCCATTCTTTTGGACAGTGATGTCAGCAGAAGTTCTTTGATTTTGCCTCCTACATGTGTGCTAGGAGTTACCGACTTTACTGCCGTTTGAGTTCCTCGGAAAAGAGGTATTACAACTGATGAAGTCGCATACTTTTCTCCTGACATCTCCTCTGTTAACTCATGGAGTGGTTCAAATAGTGGAATGAAATCACTCAACACTTGCCACTCAAATGCTGTTAAGGACTCAGGTACATTAACATAAGATGAACACATAATTATAGCCTCTTTTGATTTGACTAAACGCTCCATCATGAAATATGTAGAGTTCCATCGAGTGGCATTCTCTTGTTTCAGTTTCAGGGTATCAAGCTGAAGTTTTGTTTGACACTCAGAGAGTTTGGAGAGCCCTAGGGTACTGCTTTTGTAATAACCAACTATCTTGCGACACTTCTGTCTTACAAGTTGCAGTTGCTGCAAGTCAGGATTTTCCAATACATCTGTAACAACAAGATTGACAGTATGTGCAGCACATCCTAGATGGCTAACACCGAGTCGCCTTGCTACATCTACCATTACAGCAGCATTATCTGTTACCAACGCAAACGTTTTTTCTTTAATGCCCCAATCAGTCATTACATTTTTTATGTGACCTGAAATGTTCTCACCTGTATGGCGTTCCTCTACTTTCTGAGTACATAGTACTGCAGAATGGAGAGTTGTTCCTTGAATGAAGTGAGCTGTCACTGATAGGAAGCCTTCGTTATTTAGCGAGGTCCACATATCGGAAGTCAGTGACACAGATTTAGCTTCAACTAGTTTAGCCAATATGTTTCCCCTTATTTCTAAATACCTATCATTAATCATTTTATGGGTAAGCGTTTTCCTGGATGGTAGTTTGTAACGAGGTTCAAGAGATTTGACAAGTTTTACAAATTTATCATTCTCAACTAAACACAATGGCAAGTAGCCCTCTGCAATTGTGTCAACTAATAAAGTGTCTACTTCTTTAATTTTAGAGTTGGATAGCTCTTTTAACTTCATAGTACCTACAATTGTTGTTTGTTTACTCAACTTTCTAGGCTTTGTTATTGGAGTAGTAATTGGAGATTGATCATTGTTACCTGTTATTGTATTTGAAGTACCAGAACAGCTTGGTAATACGGCTATTGACTCAGATCTTGAAACTGTCGCAGTATCTCGTGAACCGTCGTTGCATCTTGCAGAATTTGGACCTGTCTCTTTGGAAATTGTAGGGGCATCTTCTAAAGTGTCATCTAGATTTGCTAAAGTCAAATAATTATGATGTTTCCTTTTAAGGTGGTCCATGAGGTTTGAGGTGGATCCATGGTATCGAATATCCTTTTTACAAATCGAACAATTTGCAACACTACTGCTTGATTTTTCAAAAAAATCCCAAGCTTGAGAACGTTTTGGTGTCATGGTATTCTACTAGGCAGACAAACACTAACTAAATAAATAAATGATATACTCAAAAATTAATTGAGGCAGCTAACTAAAAAGTTTTAGAATAACACGATTAATATAATGAAACACAAGTAGACAAAAATTAAATAAATGCACGTTAGAGTAAATGGAAAGATACTTTACACTACTATAAATATTAATACTTTTCAAATCAAGTCCTAATGGAAACGATAAAAAAGAAAAAAATAAACAACACCGTAAATATACAGTAATTTACAATATAAGTTTACACAGCTCCACTTATTGACGAAGACCAAGGCAAACTAATGTTTACATTGTAGGAAAAGAAAATGGCGGGATGTAATCGTTGTGTTTCCTAGAATTAGAGTAGCAGTGAGCAATATTGGGGAATACTGCGTGGGAAAGGGATCAGTGGCTAGTCCGCGCCCATGGTACAGAAATAGAATTGGGGTGGATACAAAGGAAGCGCGCGGGATTGGTATAGGTCAGTTCTTAAAACAAAACCAAGGTCAGATCTATCAATAATAGTTAGTTTTATTAAAACAACCAGGTCCCTCAATTATTTTATTGTAAAAAAACTGCTATCACATATCCTAAAGTATAAATGAGTGATTGGAAGATTGAAACATACTAAATGTTTATTTGTTAAACAACTGATTTTGTTTTGAGTGAATTCATTTTGGTAAAAATTCACTTTACCAAAATGGTTTCAACTGCTGCCAATACGGGTAAGGTATGAACGAGTGACGGTCTGACGAGTGATTCATTCAACTGAACATTACGAAAACAACCGAATGGATCGGTTGTTTTTCAACAACCGACTGAATCAGTCGTTTCACTTCGGTTGTTCCCATCACTAGGTTCTACAAGGCCACTGGCTACACCCAAAAGGTTTCTGTCCTTACAGATGAGTCCTCATATTTGTTTTTAAAGCCCCATTTTGGTTAGTTCTATAAGGGCACTGGCTACAACCAAAAGGTTTCTCTCCTGTATGAGTCATCATATGTCTTGTTAAATTACTCTTATTTACAGTTGTATATGAACATTGACTACAACTAAAAGTTTTCTCTCCTGTATGAGTCATCATATGTCTTGTTAAATTACTCTTATTTACAGTTGTATATGAACATTGACTACAACCAAAAGGTTTCTCTCCTGTATGAGTCATCATATGTCTTGTTAAATTACTCTTATTTACAGTTGTATATGAACATTAACTACAACCAAAAGGTTTCTCTCCTGTATGAGTCATCATATGTCTTGTTAAATTACTCTTATTTACAGTTGTATATGAATACTGACTACAACCAAAAGGTTTCTCTCCTGTATGAGTCCTTATATGTGTGGTTAAATGACTCTTATTTACAGTTGTATATGAACATTGACTACAACTCAAGGATTCTTCTCCTGAGTGAGTCTTCATGTGTAACATTAGATGAGATTTTTGTTTAGTTCTATAAGGGCACTGACTACACCCAAAGGGTTTCTCTCCTGTATGAGTCCTCATATGTGTTTGTAAAGTCCCCTTTTCGTTAGTTCTATAGAGGCACTGGCTACACCCAAAAGGTTTCTCTCCTGTATGAGTCCTCATATGACTTGTTAAATTACTCTTATTTACAGTTGTATATGAACACTGACTACACCCAAAAGGTCTCTCACCTGTATGAGTCATCATATGTCTTGTTAAACAACTCTTATTTACAGTTGTATATGAACACTGACTACACCCAAAAGGTCTCTCACCTGTATGAGTCATCATATGTCTTGTTAAACAACTCTTATTTACAGTTGTATATGAACATCGACTACAACTCAAGGATTCTCCTCCTGAGTGAGTCTTCATGTGTAACATTAGACTATATTTTTTTTTAGTTCTATAAGGGCACTGACTACACCCTAAAGGTTTCTCACCTGTATGAGTCATCATATGTGTGGTTAAATGACTCTTATTTACAGTTGTATATGAACATTGACTACAACTCAAGGATTCTTCTCCTGAGTGAATCTTCATGTGTAACATTAGACTAGATTTTTGTTTAGTTCTATAAGGGCACTGACTACACCCAAAGGTTTTCTCTCCTTTATGAGTCCTCATATGTGTTTTTAAATTCATCTTTTGGTTAGTTCTATAGGGGCACTGGTTACACTCAAAAGGTTTCTCTCCTGTATGAGTCCTCATATGTGTTTTTAAATTCTGCTTTTCGTTAGTTCTATAGGGGCACTGGCTACACCCAAAAGGTTTCTCACCTGTATGAGTCCTCATATGTATGGTTAAATAACTCTTTCTTACAGTTGTATATGAACATTGACTACAACTAAAAGAATCTTCTCCTGAGTGAGTCTTCATATGTAACATTAGATTATATTTGTGTTTAGTTCTATAAGGGCACTGACTACACCCAAAGGGTTTCTCTCCTGTATGAGTCCTCATATGTCTTGTTAAATGACTCTTATTTACAGTTGTATATGAACATTGACTACAACTAAAGGAATCTTCTCCTGAGTGAGTCTTCATATGTAACATTAGACTATATTTGTGTTTAGTTCTATAAGGGCACTGACTACACCCAAAGGGTTTCTCTCCTGTATGAGTCCTCATATGTCTTGTTAAATTACTCTTAGTTACAGTAGTATATGAACATTGACTACAACTAAAGGAATCTTCTCCTGAGTGAGTCTTCATATGTAGCATTAGACTATTTTTGTGTTTACTTCTATAAGGGCACTGGCTACACACAAAGGGTTTCTCTCCTGTATGAGTCTTCATGTGTAACATCAGACTATATTTGTGTTTAGTTCTATAAGGGCACTGGCTACACCCAAAAGGTTTCTCACCTGTATGAGTCCTTATATGTGTTTTTAAATTACTCTTATTTACAGTTCTATATGAACATTGACTACAACTAAAGGAATCTTCTCCTGAGTGAGTCTTCATGTGTAACATTAGACTATATTTGTGTTTACTTCTATAAGGGCATTGGCTACACCCAAAGGGTTTCTCTCCTGTATGATCTCCTGTATGAGTCTTCATGTGTAACATCAGACTATTCTTGTGTATACTTCTATAAGGGCACTGGCTACACCCAAAGGGTTTCTCTCCTGTATGAGTCCTCATATGTGTTTTTAAAGTCCCCTTTTGGTTAGTTCTATAGGGGCACTGCCTACAGCCAAAAGCTTTCTCTCCTGTATGAGTCATCATATGTGTTTTTAAATTCCGCTTTTCGTTAGTTCTATAGGGGCACTGGCTACACCCAAAAGGTTTCTCTCCTGAATGAGTCCTCATGTGTGATATCAATCTGCTCTTGAATCTAACTCTAAAAGTGCACTGACTACAACTAAAGAGGTTTCTTGCTTTTTCATGCAGTATTAAATCGTTTCTATTTTTTTTTCTATATGAGCATTGGGTGTGGCTGTAGATTTTCTCTTCTACCTGGGTCTCCTTTGATGACACAGTGTCTCTTATGTCCCTACACTTGTCTGGTTCTGCACAAATATTCTCCATACAGGCCACCTTCAACAAAAAAAATATTCTGTATCATTTAAACTGTTTCTGTTTCCACATGCGTTACTTGAAAGAGTATAGTGCACCGAAGTAAAATGAATTGAAGGAAAATAAATACAATATAAGCATTGATAATTAGGGAATTCTCTATAAAACAGCTTAAAAGAAATCGATAGTAATTTAAGAAACACCATAACAATTTTAATACAATTTTGCAAGTACGTAGACTGTTATTTTTATTTCATATTTTCTATAGAATAACCAAATGCTATTCCTTGGTTTTTTGATTTTCATTCCGTTGTTTACATTGAATTTACACTGAAAACTACAAAAGTAATAACAATTTATAAGTTTAATCTATTCAATCTAGATACATTTGGTGTGCTGTAGTTAATCACAGTTGTTAGTTTGGTGTGCTCATCTGCCATTCTGAAAATTTTTTTATTGAAAGGAATTGACTTGTGTATAAAGCTAATTTATAGACTGAACCTCAATTGATTTAGATGTTCTTTCTTTACCTTAGGCCACTGGATAAATAATTATGTATAATTTTGAAATATTGACTAATTAATTAACAAACTAAATTAATGTACTGTTAGTTTAGTACATTAATTAACAATTTCTTGATGCTGTAAAAATTTATGTTAATGGAATTTGTGTATTTCATATTTTTTATTAATATTCAAATAGTTTGATAAAAATTGTCTTAAAAATTACAAAAATCAACCAGTTGACGAGTGCAGACATTAATTGATGTTCTACCAACCGTATACAGAGTAACCACTTGGCATAGAATAGCACATTATATTAACAAAACCTTTTCATTTATTATGTTTACCTTTTTTAGGGTGCGAAAATGTTCAATAATGGAAAAATGCTCTTTGCATGTCGATAGGCATGGTCCATATTAGACTTTTTATGTTATTAGATACAGAAAAATATTAGTTGAAAATATATTTTATTAAATGATACTAACATAACCATATATAACACAACCTTACCAAACCTAATAATCTTATTGAACCTGCAAATCTGGTTCTAAAATGCTTCATAATTTTCCGATTGCAAAACTCTTGTCATATTTGTGATCAGGGTGCAATTTCCCTTAATTTGAGAACCCACAACATTATATTTACACCGACAATGATGGCTATAGGAACAAAAATAACTGTTCCGTTTTTCTTCATTTTCATAGTTTTACCGACTTTCCCACAAAAATTAGTACAAGTACTTTCAAAATTAGCCCATTATATAAGTGTTTTGAGAAAAAAAGATTGAAAATGCATTATGTGCTGTATCGTATAATTACCCTAAAAAGGTAATATAAGAATTAAAAAAACAAAATAATCATTTACTTTTAAAAATAAAAGTTGCATAATTTTGTATGGCTTTTGGGCAACTTCGTAGCTTGCCAGTAATTAGTAATTAGACTTGTTTTATTTTACTTATTTTTTTTCATTTATTAAATATGAAAGTTTTAACTACAAATACGCGAACACAGTAATATTAAAACCTACATAACCTATAAATGTAATTACAATTTTTTTTTTAAATCAAATACTTAACTAATGTGGGAACAATCGTTTTAATGCACAGTACTTTGTTTCCTGAACAAAGCTAGACTGATAGGACCTGATAGGAGCTAACCTTCTTCAGGTTCACCCATTTCGCCAATAGGTGAACCTGTTTTCTAGCTAATATGCAAATTTTAGCATTATACAACACTCTAACTATCACTTATACGCTGATGACTTACAGGTATACCATCATTTCTCTATCACAGAATCTGACATGACTGTATCAAACATGAACAGAGATATTGTTGCAATCACTTCTTGGGCAAAACGACATAGACTCAAACTTAACGAAGATAAGACTCAAACAATTTTAGTTAAACATCCTAGACTATTAACTTCTGTTGACAATGACACTTTTGAAACATTAAGTGTTAACAACTTGACACTAGACTATTGTAACAAAGTTAGGAATCTTGGTCTTACTATGAACAAAACATTAAGTTGGACTGACCAAGTTACTGTGACATGTGGCAGAGTGTTTGGTGGTATCCACAGTTTGAAGCGGTATGCTTCCTGTTTCCCATTCAATGTAAAAGTGATGTTAAGACTCTTATTATGTCGCACTTTAACTACTGTGACACCGTTATCAATGATATGACTGTTAAGCTCTCGGAAAAACTTCAATTGGCACAAAATTATTGCATCAAATTTATTTTTAACCTTCGTCGTGAGGATCATGTTACACCATTTTTTTCACCAATTATCTGTTTTAAAGTTGAAACAACTTCGAGATTATCAAATATTATCAAAAACTCTTCTTCATAAAGTTTTAAATGACAGAACTCTCAGCTATCTGTCCGAGCGTTTCAAGTTAATTTCTGAAATAAGCATTAGAAACACTTGTCAGGGAGCCTTTTTACTATCAGTCCCAATACATCGCACTGCCCTATACAATAGAGCTTTTACTGTAACCGGGTGCCGATTATGGAATATGCTTCCTGACAATATCAAAAGTATAGGCGAGGGCCCTCGCTTCAGGGTGAAGCTAAAGGGACTATTTTTACGGGACCTGTTGATGGAGCGGGCGGGTGCGTATAGTGGCCATGGTTTGCTGGAGTATGTATGAGTGATGGATGATTGAGTTTTTCAAGATTTATATTATTTTGTATGGATATTCGTTTGTTATTTATGATTTTGTAGTTCTTTTTTATGTTTGATATGTTAAGTTTTTGTTTTTTGTTGTTGATTACTGATATGTCGCAATTAGTTTATGTTGTATTAATTAGTAATGTTTTGTATTATTTAGTTGATTAATTGTGTTAAGGTTAGGTGGTAGAGAGGACTGTCTAGTCCTAACCTCGCCTTAAAAATAATAATAATAATTATAATAATAATAATTTATTTATTCCATCCACAGCATACATACAAAACACATCAATACAAAAGTGATACAATATTTACAGAAGTATATAACAAATAATAAATAACATAACATATTTTACAATTAAACTAAAAAACACATACTCCAAACACCTCTTTATAATAAAGAATACCATACATGACTTCTGTGATACTGACCTTGAGAAACTACACAATGTATTTTTATTGTTACTTTAATAGTTTAAATCCTTGATTATGTGGATAAAATAAATATAAATGAATAGGTCCTCTCAGGCAATGCCTGATTAGAGGCACAAATTTACTTTTAATAAAAAGAGGTACTATGGCAGTCTGTTACTCATATAATTCTTCTCTTTTATGAATAAAGTTTGTTGGCTCTTAAAGTAAAATTCTACATAGCAAACACATTTAAATGAAAAAATTTTATGCACTGATAAATACATACAAAATCACCGATATAAGAAAATGAACAAAATGTATTTAAAATTTTACAGTAGTCTCACTTCCCAAATAAAATAACAAATTTTTTAAACTCCATTATGTAAATACGAGGGTCGTCTCAAAAGTAAGTTACACTATTTTTTTAAAGCCGTTCTGTTGGCGCCAGAAGTCTGGGAGTCGCGGAGTATTTGCGTCTGGGCGTAGTGGCAGCACTGTAAAATTCCTATGCGCGTGCGTCGATCGATCGGCCAGTCAGACTACAGGCAATATGGAGACACCACTTGTTCCTACCACCGATTGTGAAATTCGCGCTATTATTCGTTTTTTAACAGCAAAAAATAAAACTGCTACTGAAATTCATCATGAGTTGTGTAGTGTTTATGGTGAAGGTGTGATGTCAAGGCCAATGGTATCTTGTTGGCGTCAATCATTCATTGAAGGACGGACAACACTGCATGATGAACAACGAAGCGGCCGCCCCTCCACTTCTCGCGCGGCAACTGTTGTTGAAGATGTCAGAAAGGTCATTGACACCGATCGGCGCCTGACTCTTGACGAAATCCTTTGTCAACTGCCTTCTAATGTGGAAATAAGCCGTGCATCACTCCATAGGATTATTTCTGATGATCTTCATCTGTCAAAAGTGTGTGCAAGGTGGGTTCCACGCCTTCTCACAGAACAGCACAAAGAGCAGAGAGTTGATGCTGCTTTGCAATTTCAACAATTTTTCGATGATGAAGGAGACAATTTATTCGATCGAATAGTGACTGGGGATGAGACCTGGATCCATCATTGGACGCCTGAATCGAAAAGACAGAGTATGGTATGGAAAGGAAAGGACGAACCAACACCAAAAAAAGCGAAAGTTGTGGAATCCGCTGGAAAAATCATGGCGACGGTTTTTTGGGGCAACAAAGGTGTGTTATTGATCGACTACCTTCCTCGTGGGACTACAATAACAGCAGCACGGTATTGTGAACTTTTGGAACAACTGAGAAGAGCAATCCAGAACAAAAGAAGAGGAAAGTTGACGAAAAAAGTTTTTTTGTTCCATGACAACGCTCGCCCACATGCTGCTCGTCAGACCCAAGACCTGCTCACAGATTTTCGATGGGATGTTTTTGGACATCCACCTTACTCCCCCGACCTTGCACCAAGTGACTTTCATCTTTTCCCACACCTCAAACAACATCTTGGAGGTCGGCGCTTCGCAAATGACGATGAGCTGAAAGAAGAGGTTGAGAGTTGGCTAAGCAATATGGCGGCAGAATGGTATAATGAGGGACTGAAAAAACTGTTACCACGTTACCAAAAATGTTTAGAAAATCATGGAAATTATGTAGAAAAATAAGGTTAACTTGTACTTTTCAAAATATATCATTTAAAATATTTTCTGATGTTTTTTATACTTTTAATAAAATAGTGTAACTTACTTTTGAGACAACCCTCGTATAACTAGCATACAATGAACTATCCTCTTGTACTTATATTTATAATCAGTACTTTATAACAACCGTCATAGACACAATACATAAGTTTACGCTTAAACCATACATGCGCATATGCTCTCACACACGTACATATACCACACACATCACATTTACGACAGACCTCCATAAACAACCATACATGCACACAATTACTACATATTGTCCTCAGGTCCTCTTACCACCATATTTATTTCTTTATTGCGTGTGTATTTTGCTTGTTATTTATTATTTAACTGTTTCTTGTTATTTACAATTTACTCTGTTCTGTTATTTATTTACTAATTGTTTCTTGTTATACATTCTCTTTTGCTTATTTACTAGTTGTTTCTTGTTATATATTCTTTTTTTATTATTTACTAGTTGTTTCTTGTTATTTATTATTTAAACAGTTTCTTGTTTTATAATATCACTTCACAATTATCCAACCTAAGCCTATTATTTATATTATTTATTGCATGTAGCTGGCCATTACATTTATCTTTGAATGGACAACTTATTTTAAGGCTTTCTTTTGACTAAGTCGATTGCATGTTATGTTGCTTGAAAGAAAATAAAGGATTGATTTGATTTAGGAATATGTTGACTATTTTATCAATACTGTATGTAACTCTAGTTGTGTGTTATTTAACTTTATTTGTGTATTTGTAACAATATTATTTACTATGCGCCAGTTTGTGTTACTTTGTTACATTTAAATTTTTAAAAAATTACTGCTTCAAAAGAATTCTCAAATGTTTTGTACAATGTCCTAATTTTTTGCATTTGATTATAAATATACAAAATAATTTAAGAGTATAAATGAGTACAAAATAATATTTAATTTCTTTACGAATGTCAAGATTCAAAGTGTTGTAAACATGGTTTACCGAAATTGACGACCACAAACTTGTACTTGTATTGCGATAAATTTGTGTTGTATGACATTCATTTTTTTGGAATAATATTAATTAAAAACAGTAAAGTTATTATTCATTTGTTTAATTTACATCAAAACTCACATTATTGACTCAACATTAGTTTATACATATTGTACTTATAGAAGTTTAAGTCTTTCCTAGCTTTTCTCCTTCCAAAATACCTATTTCACATGGTTAAACAATTTGAAAGAACATTAACACACTTTGATTTTAAATTGCAGACCATTTCAAATATTAAATAGCCAGTGTATAACTTTGCAGTACCTTCTTACTGTCATTCAAAATTACCTTGCCTTGTTTTGAGGCCACTAAATATAACTGCATGGATCTTATGTATGATTCCTCATGTGTTTTATTAGACTGCTCTTAAATCTTCCACTATAATGACAAGAAGACAATTGATGATGTTCTTCTAGCCCTCAAATTGAGTCACCTTGATACGACAATAATAGTGAGAATCGGTAAGGGATTGACTGGAAAACCTCACCCCATGAAGGAAGAGACACAAGCAATGTCATCAGCTTCTTTCACAAGTTTGGTCTCCCTACACTGGGCAACCTCTTTCCTAAAAGTACTATTGTAATATCCTGTGATGGTACTCAAAAGGAGCGATCTTACTTGCAGGAACTTCGGAACTCTCTAGCTACAAGGCAAAGAAAGGGCGAGAAGGATTTAACAATTAAATATCAGAACGGGTTACCAGTAATAGTCAAGGAAACAAAAAACTAATTTCATCTAACGGACATATTTTTTTCTATTATAAAATGTGAATGGAATGCAAAGCAAGCTAAATGAACTCAAATCTTCTATTACTACGTCGAACTTCGACATTATCATATTGGTAGATACAAATCTGTCAGCTGATCTCAGTGATGCTGAGGTATTGCTTAGGAATTTCACTATGTTTAGATGTGATAGGTCATCACTTAGTAGTTCTAAGTCTAGTAAGGGTGGAGTAATGATGGCTATAAGGGATATTGTCTCAGCACAACTTTGTGCTGGAACAAGTGAGGTTGAGCATCTCCTTATTCAGGTAAAGCCCTGCAAATACATAAAATGGCTCCTTGTAATATGTTATATCCTTCCTCTGCAGCCCCCCTCCAAATATAATGAATGGTCTTCTGAAATCAATAGAGGCAGTAATGTAAACGGAACGAAGATTTGATGATTTTGTTGTTGTGAGTGACTTCAACCTTCCTGGAATGTATATCGACTGGAACGGTTTATCCACTGGTGCCCATACCCTAGCATCAAGAGTGATATGGTCTCTCATGGATTTATTTCAACTTTACCAAATTAATCAAGTCTACGATTGCAGAAACATCATGTTGGACCTTTTTCTGAGTACCAATAAAGACATTATTGTTTCACGGGAGAGTGAGTATCTCCTGCCCATAGAAAAGATGCACCACCCACCACTATCCTTTCCAATTTACTACCAACATTCTAATCTGTCTCACACCTCCGGAAGATATATACTTGAAAAGGTGCAACCTTTTAAATGTCCATCGTTCGTTGTTAACTACTGACTTCCAAACATTAATATCTAATCCTGACCCCAATTAGGGAACGGACAACTTTATTTCCACAATCGCCATCATTGTGAAGGCAAATTCACCTGTCAGAAGAATCGGTTACTCTCCGTTTCCCAGATGGTTTGTCCTTATGTTTCCCAGATGGTTTGTCTTTAAAAATTTGATAATAACAAAAATCTCTATTCTCTCGGCTCTGTTTAAAGTGTTTGAAGAGCTTTTTCCTGATCATATAAGGCATAAAGTTGCTCAATTAATATGCCCCCAGCAACACGGATTCTCTCCTGGACGGTAGACTTTGTCAAGTTTAATGCTGTTTCAGACTCATGTAGAGAGCGCTTTTGCCAATAGCATACAGTTGGATACCATATACTTAAAATGTCCAAGGCTTTTGACACTGTGGACTATGCCTTACTACTTAAAAAGATTTCTGCACTTGGACTTGACAATACATCGATTAGTTGGTTGTCAAGTTATCTATCTGGACAAAGACTCTTCGTTAAGTTTGCTGGCTCACTCTCTTCTGAACTTTTCTCTCTCTCCCTGGGTTAACCCAGGGTTCTATAAACGGGTCTTATCTGGTCACACTATTCATTAACAATCTTCCTTTGCTTATCAACAGCGACTACCTCAAGTTAGCGGATGACGTTAAGTTATTCTCACTCATCACAAGTGAAGCGGATTGTGTTGGACTTCAAAACAGTCTTCTTAATGTAAATGAATGGTGCTTGAAAAATAGAATGAGTGTGGTCGCCCTGAAAACTTTTTATATCGTGCCTTGTTTGCCAGATTCTAGAGTAAGGATCAACCTTCTAGAACAAACACCAAAAACATCTTTGTGGCGATCTTGACACATACAACAACGAATAATCCACTTGGTAAGCGTTAGAAATGGGTATCATTACCACCAGGTGCCAATTGATGACTTTTATTCTATACTTGAGCTGGATCACCTTGAGACTAGTAGAGCTGCAGCTGACCTAGTTGTTCTCCACAAGTTGGTAAACGGGAAATAGGTTTGTCCAGGCGTCCTCCAACAACTCTGCTTCAAGACACCATCCTGTACTTGTTTACATGACCTCTTCGCCAGACAACAAACCTGACAAATTTCGCAGCCGACAGCATGGTGGCACGTCTGCAGGGAGCTGGCAACAGCTACCACCGACTGTCGACCTGTTTCATGATAGCGTAAGAGCACTGAAGTGGAAAGCTAAACGCACAGTGCCTCCAACTTGATGCTTCCAATTTAATACATGCATCACAACACTGTTATCGCTGCTTGCTATAACTTGTTACTTTTTTTATTCTACTTTTCTCTTTGTTAGCGTTATCATTGTCTCTATTCACTATCATCGTCTTATTGAAAATTATACATACTCTTGTTATATTATGCTATAGTTATTGCCATCTGATAGTGTTATTGTTATCCTTTATTGTTATAATAATTATATTGTGACACCTGTACCTAATTGTCTTATGCTCTGTTATTTTATCGTGTTTGGTACTAATATTTATCTTGCTCCTAATATTTATGTTACTTTAAAATTGCTTATTTTTTCATTGTTCTGTCTCTGTCTAATTAGCCCTCTGCATTCATTATTGCATATTTATTTTTAGATTAACTTGTTTGTGGTTACTTTACAATACTTGTAAAATGGAGATATGTCCATTGGAAATAAAATAAAATATAATGGCACTATAGTCTGAATAAAATAACTTTGGTACTGGTGGAACGGCCACAAGCCGCTGGTCTGAAATGACAAAACTCCGAGTTTTATTTCTCTGCCAAACTTAAAATAAGTAAGGAATGATTTTCAAACTAATTTTTTAGTGTCCACCATGTTATATTCTTTAAGACAAAATTATGCTGGAGATTTTGCTTGAACTATTTTGCTTTTTATAGTGATATTTGTGTTTAAGTACACGTTTTTACTAGTGAAATTGTGCATGAGTCGTCTGTAACCTGTCACTGTAGATTTTTATTTAACCAAACTCTCGCATTAAATAAAATGTTCTCAAATTAGGAAGAAAGATTCAGTAGTTTTCAAAACTAGATTGTCAACAAGGCGGTCATGATAACACACGCACGTTGTACAGTCACTGGTTCAGCTCTGGCCTCTTCACAAGTCCTTCTTGTCAATTACTAAAATTTTAAAAGGGCCTAAATATTAGAATTCCACTAAACAGTGATAATTATGTAATCTCTGAATCGTATAACATTATTGTCACATCTAAATAAAAAAACTTGTTATAGCTCTAAAATTAAATAACTGCAATAAAAATAAACTGGTGATTAAACTGTACCAAGCTCTGTTACATCGATTAAGAACTGAACAAAAACACACCTCAAAGTAAAAATTCAACTTAACTCACCTTATTTCTTACTGGAGAAACATTTCTTATCTGGAAATATCGTCGGTCTATTATTTTCAAGATTACTTTATGCTTGGACTGGAATATCCTGGAATAGCGTGAAGAGAGGCAACTGGTGGACTCAATTAGTGGAAATGGATTTAGATATCTTGATTTTCCTACTCGAATAACAGAAACTAGTTTTTCAGCTATCGATAATTTCCTTGTAAATTTTAATAATTTTAAACTAAATGTTAGCGGTTTGAACACACAATTATCGGATCATGATGCTCAGCTTCTCCAAATTACTTTCATAATTAACAAAAAATTAAATAATAAGCCAATTACAAAACCTTGTAGACAGTTTACAGAGGAAAATTATAGACAATTTTTAAACAACTTGACGAATGAAACTTGGGAAGACGTTTACAATGCTACAGTGGATACAAAATTTGATATTTTTCATAAAATTTTCTTGTACTACTTTGACCTCAGTTTTCCATTGGGCAAAGTACGCAGCTATAATTGTACTAAACCGGCTTGGTATAGTGATGAAATAAAACAAAAAATTATAGAGCTTTCAAATAATGGTCGAAACCAAAAAAATAAAGAATTCACAAAAGTAGCAAAGTCTCTAAATAAACAATTATTAAAGAAAATTAAAGAAACTAAAAAAGAGTATTTTTCTGAATCACTAGCTAAATCAAAAAATGTGGTTAAAACCTCTTGGAAATTGATAAATAATGATGTAGGAAAATCAACAAAAACCAATAATTTAGTTAAGCCAACCATAAATCAAGGTGGCAAACTAATTAATGACTGTTATAAAATATGTAATGCTTTTAATAACTACTTTGTAGATGTTATAGATAAGGAGGTGATACCCAATTTTGAAACATATCCCAAATCTCTAATAACAAAACATTCAGATCTTAATCTAAATTTACGACCAAATTTAAAATTTAAATGTTCGACAATAAGTGAAAAGGAATTAAAACTAATAATTAAATCATTTGATAACAAGTATACTACGGGTTATGACAACATCCCAATCATAGTGATAAAGAATGCCGTTGATCTCCTAGCTAAACCAATAACACATGTAATTAACTCTTCTTTAATAAGTGGAATTTTCCCTAATAAATTAAAAATAGCAAAAATAAAGGATTATATAAAAAAGGTGACAGCACTGAAATAGCTAATTATAGGCCTCTCTCTCTATTACCAGTATTTTCAAAATTATTTGAAAAAGCTATGTATAACCAATTAATTAAATATCTAGAGTCAAATGGTTTATTAGATACAGAGAGAATAAGAATAAGAATAAGAATAACTTTATTGTCATAATAAATACATTCTTTTACAACTAGCATAGCTAGTACAGAACATATGACATTGTCAAGTTGCCTTAAAACTAAATTATTATGCTAAAATGAATATATCAAAATGACAAATGTGTTAAATAAAACAGAAAGGAATTATTTCCTAGTGCTACAGCCTAATCATTCAAAAATCCTTCCACTGAATAATAGATTTTCTCCGTAAGGAAACTTTTCAATTTATGTTTAAAGCTGTTTTCCTTAATTTTATCTTTTAAATTATTTGGGAGTTTATTATACAGTTTTTTCCCCTTATTTTGAGGGGTTTTTTGAACTAATGTCAATCGATGTATTGGATACTGGAAATTTTGATGAAATCTCGTTTCATAGTGATGTTTATGTTGTGCTTTCATTAACTGCTCTAAATTATTTTTCACTAAAATCAAGCATCTTAATATATAAAGGCATGGAACGGTCAGTAGTTCGAACTGTTTGAAAAATGGTTTACATGATTTTCTTCTAGAAGAAAATGTCATGATTCTAATATATTTCTTTTGGATTTTAAATATTTTACTTGCATGAGGTGATGTACCCCAAAATTCAATACCGTAAGTTATAACTGGTAAAAAAAGGCCATAATATATCATAAGCCTGGTTTTAGAATCAACAATTTCACGAAGAACTATCATTTGAAAACATAAGGAATTTAATTTTTTACATATTTTACTGACAAAAGTTTTCCAATTAAGGTTTGAATCAATTTCTATTCCTAAAAAGTTAACTGAAGAGTTAATTGATATTGGGTCACCATGAAATAAAATATTACTGTCAATATAATCTCTATTTTGTTGGGTTTGGAATGTGACTATTTTTGTTTTAGGGTGATTAAGCAATAAACCATTCACTGAAAACCAATTTTGAAGTTCCTCAAGTGAATTCTGAAAAACTAATTTAATGTCTTTGGTTGAATTTGCTTTTAATATCGCTGAGGTATCATCTGCATAAAGTATAAGACTAGAAGATACACTTGTAGGTAAATCATTAATATATAAAAGGAATAGCAAAGGCCCTAATATTGAGCCTTGAGGAATACCAAATCTTACGTTTTGCCAATCTGAATAATATTTAATATTGTTCTTAATAACTATAGTTCGTTGGTAACGGCCTGATAAATATGATTTTATCCAAGACACTGCTGAGTCACTAAATTTAAAATATTTAAGTTTCTCGCAAAGTATATCATGTTCAACACAATCAAAGCAGAGCAGCATGGCTTTAGGATTGGCCATTCAGTAACAACAGCAGCCATTGAATTTTGTGAATCAATTGTGAAGTCTATAGAAGCAGGTAAAAAGGTTTTAGGAATTTTCATGGATTTAAGCAAGGCTTTTGATACTGTTTCCCATGAAACACTTTTGAATAAATTATCTTCGATTGGAATTTCAGACATTCCTCTTGCCTGGTTTAGATCCTATTTATCAAATAGACAAAGTTTTGTCGAAATGCCATTTGTCAATGAAAAAAGGCAGTTAATTTATCAAAAATCATCTTTGCGAACAGTTAAAAACGGCGTTCCTCAAGGCTCAATATTGGGCCCCTTATTATTTTTGTGTTATATTAAGGATTTGCCAAAACAAGTTTGTGAGAGCTTAAATAATAAAATATGCCTTTACGCAGATGATGTTAACTTAATTGTAAGTGGAAGAACAATCAATGAGGTAGAACAATCAGCAAAAAATAATTTGTTAAATATGAACAGTTTTTTCATCAAACATCAACTTTTATTAAATCCTTCAAAAACTAAACTAATTCAATTTCATACACAACAAAATAAAAATGTAGCTGCACCTTCGATAGAATTTAATAACAAAAAACTCGAAGAAGTAAAAAATACAAATTTTTTGGGCTTGACTATTGATAATCACCTTGATTGGGATGAACAAACTAATACACTAGCTAAGAAACTTACATCTGGTATATTTGCTCTATATAGAATGGCCAAAATTTGTGATCTAAAATCACTGAAAACTATCTATTTTGCATACATTCATTCGAATATTTCATTTGGTATTGAAGTTTATGGAGCAACATCACAAAAAAATCTTGATAGAATATTATTAATACAGAAGAGAGCCATTCGTATTATTCTGAATCTCAGTTGGTATGATTCAGTAAAAGAACGTTTTAGAAATTTGGGATTTATGACTGTTTATAGTTTATATATTTACAAAGTTATATTGCATACTAAACTAATCTATAGCTCATTGAAAACTGTGGGGGAAAACCATAAATATAATACTAGGGGGAAAAATAAGTTAAAAATGCCTTGTCATAAGCTATCATTTTTTGAAAAACAACCAACTGTGATAGGTATTAAGTTATTTAATCACCTGCCACAAGATATTAAAATTGAAAATAATGTAAATAAATTTAAAAGGCTAATAAAACTATACATGTTGGATAGACCAATTTATTCTATGGATGAGTTTTACAATTAACTTCACCTTTATGTTTTATCGACTAGTTATACCAGTACATTGTTTAATGCTAGTTATAATTCTTTAGTTTTAAAATGTATTTGACACTATTCTTTGTATACCATGTACAAAATATGAATAAAGAAATTTTCAATTCAATTCAATTCAATTCAATACACTTTCCCTTAAGCAAAGTATACTTTACGTGTCCGACACAACCTCGATGTAAAAGAATTATGAGTTTATTTCACAACTCTTCATCATTGTTTTGCATGTTTTATTAGTACCACAGTATTATTTTAGTAATACATAAATATCACAGTTGCCTAAAGAGATTTTGAATGGCGTTTATCGTTTCCGAGTTTGCAATGGTTTACAAAATAATTCATTTCTCATTAACTTGTTTGAATTGTTAAATGAGACTTGTACCAAACTAATCACAATGAATCAAACTGTCATCCATCCACAAGAAATAATTTTATTATTATTATTCTCACTACAGTGACAGGTTAAAGACGACTCACACGCAATTTCACTCATAAAAATGTGTTCTTAAACACAAATATCACTATAAAAATTAAATTAGTTCAAGCAAAATCTCCAGCATAATTTTTCTTAAAGAATATAACATGGTGGACGCTAATAAATTAGTTTGAAAATTATTGCTTACTTATTTTGTTTGGCAGCGAAATAAAACTCAGAGTTTTGTCATTTCAGACCAGCGGCTCGTGGCCGTTCCGCCAGTACCAAAGTTATTTTATTCGGACTATAGACAATGCAAAGGGCTTATCACCTGTGTGAGTCTCATATCATTGATCAAATTGTGACTTATTGTACCTATATAGGGGCTCTTACAATTATAAGGTTTCTCTTTCCTATGGGTTTTCTATGTGTTCTCTTCTCTTTTTTAAATGTTGCTTTTGTTTAGTTCTATAAGGGCACTGCCTACACCTAAAAGACTTCTCTCCCATATGAGTCCTCATGTTTTGAAATAAATGTTATTGACAGTTTGTTAAGAACATTGACTACACCTGAAGGAATATTCTGAGTGAATCATCATGTATAACTTCAGTTGATTTTTGTATTTAGTTATACAAGGGCACTGGCTACACCGAAAGGATTTCTCTCCTGAGTGAGTCCTTATAAGTAACATTCAGAAATTTTGTGATTTAATGTAGCTATTTAAGGTTTAAGAATTATAAGGTTTCTTTTTCATATAGGTCATTATATGTGTTTTTAAATTTTGCTTTTGTTTAGTTCTATAAGGGCACTGGCTACACTCAAAAGGTTTCTCTTCCTGTGGGTCATCACATGTGTTTTTAAAATCCCCTTTTGGTTAGTCCTATAAGGGCACTGGTTACAACCAAAATATTTCTCCCCTGTATGAGTCATCATATGTCTTATTAAATTACTCTTATTTATAGTTGAATATGAACACTGACTACAACCAAAAGGTTTCTCTCCTGTATGAGTCATCATATGTCTTGTTAAATTACTCTTATTTACAGTTGTATATGAACATAGACTACAACCAAAAGGTTTCTCTCTTGTATGAGTCATCATATGTCTTGTTAAATTACTCTTATTTACAGTTGTATATGAACATAGACTACAACCAAAAGGTTTCTGTCTTGTATGAGTCATCATATGTCTTGTTAAATTACTCTTATTTATAGTTGAATATGAACATTGACTACAACCAAAAGGTTTCTGTCTTGTATGAGTCATAATATGTCTTGTTAAATTACTCTTATTTATAGTTGAATATGAACATTGACTACAACCAAAAGGTTTCTGTCTTGTATGAGTCATCATATGTCTTGTTAAATTACTCTTATTTATAGTTGTATATGAACATAGACTACAACCAAAAGGTTTCTGTCTTGTATGAGTCATCAGATGTCTTGTTAAATTACTCTTATTTATAGTTGAATATGAACACTGACTACACCCAAAAGGTTTCTCTCTTGTATGAGTCATCATATGTCTTGTTAAATTACTCTTATTTACAGTAGTATATGAACACTGACAACAACCAAAAGGTTTCTCTTCTGTATGAGTCATCATATGTCTTGTTAAATTACTCTTATTTACAGTTGTATATGAACATAGACTACAACCAAAAGGTTTCTCTCTTGTATGAGTCATCATATGTCTTGTTAAATTACTCTTATTTACAGTTGTATATGAACATAGACTACAACCAAAAGGTTTCTCTCTTGTATGAGTCATCATATGTCTTGTTAAATTACTCTTATTTACAGTTGAATATGAACACTGACTACAACCAAAAGGTTTCTCTCTTGTATGAGTCATCATATGTGTGGTTAAATGACTCTTATTTACAGTTGTATATGAACATTGACTACAACTCAAGGATTCTTCTCCTGAGTGAGTCTTCATGTGTAACATTAGACTAGATTTTTGTTTAGTTCTATAAGGGCACTGACTACACCCAAAGGGTTTCTCTCCTGTATGAGTCCTCATATGTGTTTTTAAATTCATCTTTTGGTTAGTTCTATAGGGGCACTGGTTACACTCAAAAGGTTTCTCTCCTGTATGAGTCCTCATATGTGTTTTTAAATTCCGCTTTTCGTTAGTTCTATAGGGGCACTGGCTACACCCAAAAGGTTTCTCACCTGTATGAGTCCTCATATGTATGGTTAAATAACTCTTTCTTACAGTTGTATATGAACATTGACTACAACTAAAAGAATCTTCTCCTGAGTGAGTCTTCATATGTAACATTAGACTATATTTGTGTTTAGTTCTATAGGGGCACTGGCTACACCCAAAAGGTTTCTCTCTTGTATGAGTCATCACATGTATTGTTAAATTACTCTAATTTACAGTTGTATATGAACATCGACTACAACTAAACAAATCTTCTTAAGAGTGAGTCTTCATGTGTAACATAAGACTAGATTTTTGTTTAGTTCTATAAGGGCACTGACTACACCCTAAAGGTTTCTCACCTGTATGAGTCACCATATGTTTCTTTAAATTACTCTTATTTACAGTTGTATATGAACATTGACTACAACTCAAGGATTCTTCTCCTGTGTGAGTCTTCATGTGTAACATTAGATGAGATTTTTGTTTAGTTCTATAAGGGCACTGACTACACCCAAAGGGTTTCTCTCCTGTATGAGTCCTCATATGTGTTTGTAAAGTCCCCTTTTCGTTAGTTCTATAGAGGCACTGGCTACACCCAAAAGGTTTCTCTCCTGTATGAGTCCTCATATGACTTGTTAAATTACTCTTATTTACAGTTGTATATGAACACTGACTACACCCAAAAGGTCTCTCACCTGTATGAGTCATCATATGTCTTGTTAAACAACTCTTATTTACAGTTGTATATGAACATTGACTACAACTCAAGGATTCTCCTCCTGAGTGAGTCTTCATGTGTAACATTAGACTATATTTTTTTTAGTTCTATAAGGGCACTGACTACACCCTAAAGGTTTCTCACCTGTATGAGTCATCATATGTGTGGTTAAATGACTCTTATTTACAGTTGTATATGAACATTGACTACAACTCAAGGATTCTTCTCCTGAGTGAGTCTTCATGTGTAACATTAGACTAGATTTTTGTTTAGTTCTATAAGGGCACTGACTACACCCAAAGGGTTTCTCTCCTGTATGAGTCCTCATATGTGTTTTTAAATTCATCTTTTGGTTAGTTCTATAGGGGCACTGGTTACACTCAAAAGGTTTCTCTCCTGTATGAGTCCTCATATGTGTTTTTAAATTCCGCTTTTCGTTAGTTCTATAGGGGCACTGGCTACACCCAAAAGGTTTCTCACCTGTATGAGTCCTCATATGTATGGTTAAATAACTCTTTCTTACAGTTGTATATGAACATTGACTACAACTAAAAGAATCTTCTCCTGAGTGAGTCTTCATATGTAACATTAGACTATATTTGTGTTTAGTTCTATAAGGGCACTGACTACACCCAAAGGGTTTCTCTCCTGTATGAGTCCTCATATATGGTGTTAAATGACTCTTATTTACAGTTGTATATGAACATTGACTACAACTAAATGAATCTTCTCCTGAGTGAGTCTTCATATGTAGCATTAGACTATTTTTGTGTTTACTTCTATAAGGGCACTAGCTACACACAAAGGGTTTCTCTCCTGTATGAGTCTTCATGTGTAACATCAGACTATATTTGTGTTTAGTTCTATAAGGGCACTGGCTACACCTAAAAGGTTTCTCACCTGTATGAGTCATCATATGTGTTTTTAAATTCCCCTTTTCGTTAGTTCTATAGGGGCACTGGCTACACCCAAAAGGTTTCTCTCTTGTATGAGTCATCATATGAGTTGTTAAATTACTCTTATTTACAGTTGTATATGAACATCGACTACAACTAAACAAATCTTCTTAAGAGTGAGTCTTCATGTGTAACATAAGACTAGATTTTTGTTTAGTTCTATAAGGGCACTGACTACACCCTAAAGGTTTCTCACCTGTATGAGTCACCATATGTTTCTTTAAATTACTCTTATTTACAGTTGTATATGAACATTGACTACAACTCAAGGATTCTTCTCCTGTGTGAGTCTTCATGTGTAACATTAGATGAGATTTTTGTTTAGTTCTATAAGGGCACTGACTACACCCTAAAGGTTTCTCACCTGCATGAGTCATCATATGTGTGGTTAAATGACTCTTATTTACAGTTGTATATGAACATTGACTACAACTCAAGGCTTCTTTTCCTGAGTGAATCTTCTTGTGTAACATTAGACTAGATTTTTGTTTAGTTCTATAAGGGCACTGACTACACCCAAAGGTTTTCTCTCCTATATGAGTGCTCATATGTGTTTTTAAATTCATCTTTTGGTTAGTTCTATAGGGGCACTGGTTACACTCAAAAGGTTTCTCTCCTGTATGAGTCCTCATATGTGTTTTTAAATTCTGCTTTTCGTTAGTTCTATAGGGGCACTGGCTACACCCAAAAGGTTTCTCACCTGTATGAGTCCTCATATGTATGGTTAAATAACTCTTTCTTACAGTTGTATATGAACATTGACTACAACTAAAAGAATCTTCTCCTGAGTGAGTCTTCATATGTAACATTAGACTATATTTGTGTTTAGTTCTATAAGGGCACTGACTACACCCAAAGGTTTTCTCTCCTGTATGAGTCCTCATATGTGTTTTTAAATTCATCTTTTGGTTAGTTCTATAGGGGCACTGGTTACACACAAAAGGTTTCTCTCCTGTATGAGTCCTCATATGTGTTTTTAAATTCTGCTTTCCGTTAGTTCTATAGGGGCACTGGCTACACCCAAAAGGTTTCTCACCTGTATGAGTCCTCATATGTATGGTTAAATAACTCTTTCTTACAGTTGTATATGAACATCGATTACAACTAAAAGAATCTTCTCCTGAGTGAGTCTTCATATGTAACATTAGACTATATTTGTGTTTAGTTCTATAAGGGCACTGACTACACCCAAAGGGTTTCTCTCCTGTATGAGTCCTCATATGTGGTGTTAAATGACTCTTATTTACAGTTGTATATGAACATTGACTACAACTAAAAGAATCTTCTCCTGAGTGAGTCTTCATGTGTAACATCAGACTATGTTTGTGTTTAGTTCTATAAGGGCACTGGCTACACCCAAAAGGTTTCTCACCTGTATGAGTCCTCATATGTGTTTTTAAATTACTCTTATCTACAGTTCTATATGAACATTGACTACAACTAAAGGAATCTTCTCCTGAGTGAGTCTTCATGTGTAACATTAGACTATATTTGTGTTTACTTCTATAAGGGCATTGGCTACACCCAAAGGGTTTCTCTCCTGTATGATCTCCTGTATGAGTCTTCATGTGTAACATCAGACTATTCTTGTGTATACTTCTATAGGGGCACTGGTTACACTCAAAAGGTTTCTCTCCTGTATGAGTTCTCATATGTGTTTTTAAATTCCGCTTTTCGTTAGTTCTATAGGGGCACTGGCTACACCCAAAAGGTTTCTCTCCTGAATGAGTCCTCATGTGTGATATCAATCTGCTCTTGAATCTAACTCTAAAAGTGCACTGACTACAACTAAAGAGGTTTCTTGCTTTTTCATGCAGTATTAAATCGTTTCTAATTAGGGAATTCTCTATAAAACAGCTTAAAAGAAATCGATAGTAATTTAAGAAACACCATAACAATTTTAATACAATTTTGCAAGTACGTAGACTGTTATTTTTATTTCATATTTTCTATAGAATAACCAAATGCTATTCCTTTTTTTTTTGATTTTCATTCCGTTGTTTACATTAAATTTACACTGAAAACTACAAAAGTAATAACAATTTATAAGTTTAATCTATTCAATCTAGATACATTTGGTGTGCTGTAGTTAAGAACAGTTGTTAGTTCGGTGTGCTCATCTGCCATTCTGAAAATTTTTTTATTGAAAGGAATTGACTTGTGTATAAAGCTAATTTATAGACTGAACCTTAATTGATTTAGATGTTCTTTCTTTACCTTAGGCCACTGGATAAATAATTATGTATAGTTTTGAAATATTGACTAATTAATTAACAAACTAAATTAATGTACTGTTAGTTTAGTACATTAATTAACAATTTCTTGATGCTGTAAAAATGTACGTTAATGGAATTTGTGTATTTCATATTTTTTATTAATATTCAAATAGTTTGATAAAAATTGTCTTAAAAATTACAAAAATCAACCAGTTGACGGGTGCAGACATTAATTGATGTTCTACCAACCGTATACAGAGTAACCACTTGGCATAAAAAAAAACTTTAGGAAATAAAACTTATAAAAAATTATATTTGCTAAGAATAGCACATTATATTAACAAAACCTTTTCATTTATTATGTTTACCTTTTTTAGGGTGCGAAAATGTTCAATAATGGAAAAATGCTCTTTGCATGTCGATAGGCATGGTCCATATTAGACTTTTCATGTTATTAGATACAGAAAAATATTAGTTGAAAATATATATTATTAAATGATACTAACATAACTATATATAACACAACCTTACCAAACCTAATAATCTTATTGAAACCCGAACATTTCTGGCTCTAAAAGGCTTCATAATTTTCCGATTGCAAAACTCTTGTCATATTTGTGATCAGGGTGCAATTTCCCTTAATTTGAGAACCCACAACATTATATTTACACCGACAATGATGGCTTTAGGAACAAAAATAACTGTTCCGTTTTTCTTCATTTTCATAGTTTTACCGACTTTCCCACAAAAATTAGTACAAGTACTTTCAAAATTAGCCCATTATATAAGTGTTTTGAGAAAAAAAGGTTGAAAATGCATTATGTGCTGTATCGTATAATTACCCTAAAAAGGTAATATAAGAATTAAAAAAACAAAATAATCATTTACTTTTAAAAATAAGTTGCATAATTTTGTATGGCTTTTGGGCAACTTCGTAGCTTGCCAGTCATTAGTAATTAGACTGGTTTTATTTTACTTATTTTTTTTCATTTATTAAATATGAAAGTTTTAACTAAAAATACGCGAACACAGTAATATTAAAACCTACATAACCTATAAATGTAATTACAATTTTTTTTTTTTTAATCAAATACTTTAACTAATGTGGGAACAATCATTTTAATGCGCAGTACTTTGTTTCCTGAACAAAGCTAGACTGATAGGAGCTAACCTTCTTCAGGTTCACCTATTGGCGAAATGGGTGAACCTGAAGCCCTGTTTTCTAGCTAATATGCAAATTTTAGCATTATACAAAACTCTAACTATCACTTATACGCTGACGACTTACAGGTATACCATCATTTCTCTATCACAGAATCTGACATGACTGTATCAAACATGAACAGAGATATTGTTGCAATCACTTCTTGGGCAAAACGACATAGACTCAAACTTAACGAAGATAAGACTCAAACAATCTTAGTTAAACATCCTATACTATTAACTTCTGTTGACAATGACACTTTTGAAACATTAAGTGTTAACAACTTGACACTAGACTATTGTAACAAAGTTAAGAATCTTGGTCTTACTATGAACAAAACATTAAGTTGGACTGACCAAGTTACTGTGACATGTGGCAGAGTGTTTGGTGGTATCCACAGTTTGAAGCGGTATGCTTCCTGTTTCCCATTCAATGTAAAAGTGATGTTAAGACTCTTATTATGTCGCACTTTAACTACTGTGACACCGTTATCAATGATATGACTGTTAAGCTCTCGGAAAAACTTCAATTGGCACAAAATTATTGCATCAAATTTATTTTTAACCTTCGTTGTGAGGATCATGTTACACCATTTTTTCGCCAATTATCTGTTTTAAAGTTGAAACAACTTCGAGATTATCAAATATTTACTCTTCTTCATAAAGTTTTAAATGACAGAACTCTCAGCTATCTTTCCGAGCGTTTCAAGTTAATTTCTGAAATAAGCATTAGAAACACTTGTCAGGGAGCCTTTTTACTATCCGTCCCAATACATCGCACTGCCCTATACAATAGAGCTTTTACTGTAACCGGGTGCCGATTATGGAATATGCTTCCTGACAATATCAAAAGTATAGGCGAGGGCCCTCGCTTCAGGGCGGAGCTAAAGGGACTATTTTTGCGGGGCCTGTTGATGGAGCGGGCGGGTGCGTATAGTGGCCATGGTTTGCTGGAGTATGTATGAGTGATGGATGATTGAGTTTTTCAAGATTTATATTATTTTGTATGGATATTTGTTTGTTATTTATGATTTTGTAGTTATTTTTTATGTTTGATATGTTAAGTTTTGTTTTTTGTTGTTGATTACTGATATGTTGCAATTAGTTTATGTTGTATTAATTAGTAATGTTTTGTATTATTTAGTTGATTAATTTTGTTAAGGTTAGGTGGTAGAGAGGACTGTCTAGTCCTAACCTCGCCTTAAAAATAATAATAACAATAATTTATTTATTCCATCCACAGCATACATACAAAACACATCAATACAAAAGTGATACAATATTTACAGAAGTATATAACAAATAATAAATAACATAACATATTTTACAATTAAACTAAAAAACACATACTCCAAACACCTCTTTATAATAAAGAATACCATACATGACTTCTGTGATACTGACCTTGAGAAACTACACAATGTATTTTTATTGTTACTTTAATAGTTTAAATCCTTGATTATGTGGATAAAATAAATAAAAATGAATAGGTCCTCTCAGGCAATGCCTGATTAGAGGCACAAATTTACTTTTAATAAAAAGAGGTACTATGGCAGTCTGTTACTCATATAATTCTTCTCTTTTATGAATAAAGTTTGTTGGCTCTTAATGTAAAATTTTACATATCAAACACATTTAAATTAAAAAATGTTGTGCACTGATAAATACATACAAACTCACCGATATAAGAAAATGGTCAAAATGTATTTAAAATGTTACAGTAGTCTCCACTTCCCAAATAAAATAACAAATTTTTTAAACTCCATTATGTAAATATAACTAGCATACAATGAACTATCCTCTTGTACTTATATTTATAATCAGTACTTTATAACAACCGTCATAGACACAATACATAAATTTACGCTTAAACCATACATGCGCATATGCTCTCACACACATAAACATACCACACACATTACATTTACGACAGACCTCCATAAACAACCATACATGCACACAATTACTACATATATTTACATTGAACCATACACACACATACACTCATAACATCTCATTTACTACAGGGACGTCATAACAACCACGCATACACACAATGAATATTTACAATTACACTTATGTACAACTAACACAAGTATACAACAACTCTCACAAACGATAATACATGAAATGGATATAATATTTACGCTGACACATATTTTCACACACACACACACACACACCCCTCTGTGGATACAAGTACACACGCACAAACATACACCCACTCGCATGCTGGTACATAAATATATTTTAACTCCCAACTAACCCTTTATGAGATGATCTTTAATTCTTACTTTTACTTAATTTCTGTAAGTTATTTAAAAATTTAAAAGTGGTTCTATGTTCTCTAATTTAAATAACCAAACACAAACCATTTTTTTAAATTTATTTATATTATTTGCCCTCCTTATATGCATTGGTAAAGTATTAAAAATCTTCGGCCCCAGATATTCAATAGTTTTCATAAAATATGTCACATTTGGTTTTGGGACCAATAGATCCTATCTTTAAGAAAGGAAATGAATCAGACATTAGAAACTATCGACCTGTCTCCATTTTAAGTACACCTGCGAAGGTTTTTGAAATCATTCTGTATGACACCATATTCCCTCACATTAAACCTTATATTTCTGAGAGCCAACATGGGTTCATGCCTTCTCGCTCCATTTTAACTAATCTAGTTAATTTCATTGATTTCACTTCTCGTGCCCTTGATTCAAGAGATCAAGTTGATGTAATTTACACTGATTTCACAAAGGCATTTGATAGTGTACACCATCAAGTACTGTTATCAAAACTTAACTATTATGGTTTTTCTGACAACTTTGTTCATTTTTTCTGTTCATACTTGGAGGACCGGCAGCAGTATGTGTCTTATCGAGGTTATAGGTCTGATTTATTTTCAGCTGGGTCTGGAGTTCCTCAGGGCAGTAATTTGGGCCCTTTGTTTTTCATTTTATTTATAAATGATTTAGCCCAACATATTACATCAAATGCTTTAATGTATGCTGATGACCTAAAAATTTCTAAAATTATTAGACATGCATTTGACCATAATGACATTCAACATGATTTAGATACTATTACACAATGGTGTCAAGATAATCTTTTAACTTTAAATATTGATAAATGTTGTGTTATGTCAATACATAGAAAGAAAACACCATATTTATTTCCTTATAAAATAAATGATTGTCTCTTACGTAGAGTGAACCAGTTTAATGATCTGGGGGTCCTTATAACAGATGATTTGAGTTTCTCAAACCATATATTAAATGTGGTGAAGAAAGCTTACTGTTCATTGGGTTTTATTTCAAGGATTGGAAAAGAATTTAGAGACATTGAAACACTTAAAATTTTATTCAGATCTTTAGTTCGCTCCAGATTGGAGTTTGCATCTATAGTTTGGTCCCCATCAACTCAACTATATTGTGAAATGATTGAGAGAATTCAGAAGAAATTTTTGCGATTGTTGTATTTTAAGTATTTTGGTCAGTTAAATTATCCAATTTGGCATATTAGATATGAAGAAATGTTAAATTTATTTGATTTCGAGAGGTTGTCTAAGAAACGAAAATTAGCGCAACTTTTTTACCTGCATGGTGTTATGAGAGGTATTGTGGATGACCCAGCGACCTTAAGTAAGATAAACTGGTGTGTGCCGGTTTATGGTAGGCGCGCTGGCTATATGTTATACCCTGGTGGGGCTCGTACTGCCGCTCATGCTAACTCCTTTCTAAATTTTACAATCATATTATTTAATTCCATAGCTGGTGGTGTAGATGTGGACATGTCACGGGCAGTATTCAGAGCAACATGTAAAGACTTGATACGTTGAAGGGTTGCTGGAACAACTAGGTTTCTCAACCTTAATTAATTTAGTTATTCAAATTAATTTCTTGGATTGTTTTTGTTTTTTTTTTTTTTACTTATTTTTTTTATTTTTATTAATGTATTCAAATAAGCATTGTTTGGAAGAGTAAAGAGTTTTTAATCCTTAAATTTTAAAAATTAAGTATTGTTATTTTTGTACAGGCATGGAGGTCTTAATTATTAATATTTTTTTTCATGCGGCCCCCATAATTGGGCCCTTGGTCTGTTGGGGTCGCAGTTGTTTTTCGCAGGTTTCAGTATTTATGTTTTCTTTTGTTTGTTTTGGTTTTTGAATATATCTGTTTGATTACAAATTAATCTTATGTTTAATAATTTAGCTTATATCTGGTTGTATTTAAACTGTATTTATATTATTGTATTATAACCAAGAATGTATTATGTAATTTCAAGTACTTTATTTAGGCGCATAAGTTATAATTGTGTTTCTTTGGTTATTTAAATTTTTTTTTTTATTTTTCATCAAATGTGCCTTTTTATTGTGATTAATAATTTTGCCTGTGAAACTAATCTGTACCTGTGAAAACAATAAATACATTTATTATTATTATTACTTTTTGACCTTAACTTATTTTTATAATGATTTTCATCGACATATATGTTTCCACTGTTCTCGTAAAATACCCTCAAAACCTTTTACACATAAATATACCGAAGTAGCAATATTTTTAATTCTTTAAAAAGTGGCCATGAAGGTTCTAGCACAGTTTTGTTTAATGTAGTTTTTACAATTCGTTTTTGTTTCAAAATAATAGTTCTAAGATTGCTCAAATATGTACCTCCCCAACACAAAATACCATAAACAAGCCTAGAGTAAACAAGGGAAAAATAAACTGATCTCAACACAGAAACTGGAGCAAGAGGCCTCAAAAGGAATAACAGTCTCAATACAGAATTTATCTTCTTACTTAATATATTGATATACCGGTACCAAAGTTATTTTATTCGGACTATAGACAATGCAAAGGGCTTATCACCTGTGTGAGTCTCAAATCATTGATCAAATTGTGACTTATTGTACCTAAATAGGGGCTCTTACAATTATAAGGTTTCTCTTTCCTATGGGTTTTCTATGTGTTCTCTTCTCTTTTTTAAATGTTGCTTTTGTTTAGTTCTATAAGGGCACTGCCTACACCTAAAAGACTTCTCTCCCATATGAGTCCTCATGTTTTGAAATAAATGTTATTGACAGTTTGTTAAGAACATTGACTACACCTGAAGGAATATTCTGAGTGAATCATCATGTATAACTTCAGTTGATTTTTGTATTTAGTTATACAAGGGCACTGGCTACACCGAAAGGATTTCTCTCCTGAGTGAGTCCTTATAAGTAACATTCAGAAATTTTGTGATTTAATGTAGCTATTTAAGGTTTAAGAATTATAAGGTTTCTTTTTCATATAGGTCATTATATGTGTTTTTAAATTTTGCTTTTGTTTAGTTCTATAAGGGCACTGGCTACACTCAAAAGGTTTCTCTTCCTGTGGGTCATCACATGTGTTTTTAAAATCCCCTTTTGGTTAGTCCTATAAGGGCACTGGTTACAGCCAAAATATTTCTCCCCTGTATGAGTCATCATATGTCTTATTAAATTACTCTTATTTATAGTTGAATATGAACACTGACTACAACCAAAAGGTTTCTCTCTTGTATGAGTCATCATATGTCTTGTTAAATTACTCTTATTTACAGTTGTATATGAACATAGACTACAACCAAAAGGTTTCTCTCTTGTATGAGTCATCATATGTCTTGTTAAATTACTCTTATTTACAGTTGTATATGAACATAGACTACAACCAAAAAGTTTCTGTCTTGTATGAGTCATCATATGTCTTGTTAAATTACTCTTATTTATAGTTGAATATGAACATTGACTACAACCAAAAGGTTTCTGTCTTGTATGAGTCATCATATGTCTTGTTAAATTACTCTTATTTATAGTTGAATATGAACATTGACAACAACCAAAAGGTTTCTCTTCTGTATGAGTCATCATATGTCTTGTTAAATTACTCTTATTTACAGTTGTATATGAACATAGACTACAACCAAAAGGTTTCTCTCTTGTATGAGTCATCATATGTCTTGTTAAATTACTCTTATTTACAGTTGTATATGAACATAGACTACAACCAAAAGGTTTCTCTCTTGTATGAGTCATCATATGTCTTGTTAAATTACTCTTATTTACAGTTGAATATGAACACTGACTAACACAAAAGGTTTCTCTCTTGTATGAGTCATCATATGTCTTGTTAAATTACTCTTATTTACAGTTGTATATGAACATTGACTACAACCAAAAGGTTTCTGTCTTGTATGAGTCATCAGATGTCTTGTTAAATTACTCTTATTTACAGTTGAATATGAACACTGACTACAACCAAAAGGTTTCTCTCTTGTATGAGTCATCATATGTCTTGTTAAATTACTCTTATTTACAGTTGAATATGAACACTGACTACAACCAAAAGGTTTCTCTCTTGTATGAGTCATCATATGTCTTGTTAAATTACTCTTATTTACAGTTGAATATGAACACTGACTACAACCAAAAGGTTTCTCTCTTGTATGAGTCATCATATGTCTTGTTAAATTACTCTTATTTACAGTTGTATATGAACACTGACTACAACCAAAAGGTTTCTCTCTTGTATGAGTCATCAGATGTCTTGTTAAATTACTCTTATTTACAGTTGTATATGAACATAGACTACAACCAAAAGGTTTCTCTCTTGTATGAGTCATCATATGTCTTGTTAAATTACTCTTATTTACAGTTGTATATGAACATTGACTACAACCAAAAGGTTTCTGTCTTGTATGAGTCATCAGATGTCTTGTTAAATTAGTCTTATTTACAGTTGTATATGAACATTAACTACAACCAAAAGGTTTCTCTCCTGTATGAGTCATCATATGTCTTGTTAAATTACTCTTATTTACAGTTGTATATGAACATTGACTACAACTAAAAGGTTTCCGTCTTGTATGAGTCATCAGATGTCTTGTTAAATTAGTCTTATTTACAGTTGTATATGAACATTAACTACAACCAAAAGGTTTCTCTCCTGTATGAGTCATCATATGTCTTGTTAAATTACTCTTATTTACAGTTGTATATGAACATTGACTACAACCAAAAGGTTTCTGTCTTGTATGAGTCATCATATGTCTTGTTAAATTACTCTTATTTACAGTTGTATATGAACATTGACTACAACCAAAAGGTTTCTGTCTTGTATGAGTCATCAGATGTCTTGTTAAATTAGTCTTATTTACAGTTGTATATGAACATTAACTACAACCAAAAGGTTTCTCTCCTGTATGAGTCATCATATGTCTTGTTAAATTACTCTTATTTACAGTTGTATATGAACATTAACTACAACCAAAAGGTTTCTCTCCTGTATGAGTCATCATATGTCTTGTTAAATTACTCTTATTTACAGTTGTATATGAACATTGACTACAACCAAAAGGTTTCTGTCTTGTATGAGTCATCATATGTCTTGTTAAATTACTCTTATTTACAGTTGAATATGAACATTGACTACAACCAAAAGGTTTCTGTCTTGTATGAGTCATCATATGTCTTGTTAAATTACTCTTATTTATAGTTGAATATGAACATTGACAACAACCAAAAGGTTTCTCTTCTGTATGAGTCATCATATGTCTTGTTAAATTACTCTTATTTACAGTTGTATATGAACATAGATTTCTCCACAATTCCTTTAGGCCATTTTCATCCTCAACTACATCTCCATTTTCTGTTTCCATTCTTCTCACACCCTCTGTATTTCTTTTCTTGTTCCTCATCATTTTGTATAGCATCTTCTTATTTCCACTTACATCTTCTTCCAACTTTTCTGTAAATACATTCCATGCCTTATCCCTCTCTTCTTGGACAATTCTCCTACACTCCCTTTTTTTCGTGCGATATCTTTCCTTGTCTTCATCACTTCTAGTTTCACACCACACTCTCCAGGCTTTATTTTTCTCTCTCACCGCTTTTTTAGTTGACTCATTCCACCATGATGTCTCTCTCTCCTTCCGCCTCTCTGCCGTCTTCCCACATATCTCTCCTGCCGTATCAACTAAAGTATTCCTAAAAAGCTCCCATTCTGTATCTATTTCCCCCCCTTCCGTCTTGGGTATTTTCTTCGCCACTGCCGACTTATATTGTTCCAACTTCTCTCTATCCTGTAATTCCCACACTTTTATCCGTTTAATAGTTTTTTGAACTCTCATTTCCTTAATTGCAACTCGGAAAACTCCCACCAACAGCCTATGATCCCCATCCAAGGCTACACTTGGAATAACTTTAATGTCCATCAACCTTTCTCCCCAACTCCTGTCTACAAGGACATAATCAATGACGCTTCCAGTCGTCAAATCCCAACTGTACCGTGTAATAACATGACTCGTCCTCTTCTTAAACCTACTGTTTCCTATTGCCAATCCATTTCTCTGGCACAAGTCCAGGAGTCTACGTCCTTCTTCATTCCTGTTTCCATACCCAAAACTACCCAACACATCTTCATAGCCCATCCTATCGCTGCCCACCTGTGCGTTTAAGTCTCCCATGACTATGTTTACCCCTATCAAGTTGTCCTGCAGTTGTTCCTCAAACTCACTCTTTTCTTCTTGTGTATTCCCTGTCTGTGGTGCATATACTTGTGCAACTTTTAATTGCTGCTCTTCAATCTTTAATGTCAGTAAAATGAGTCTGTCTGATATTCTCTCCACTTTCTCAACCATATCCCTCAACCTCCTGCTAACCACCACCGCTACACCGTTAATCATTCTATTCTCGCATCCACTCCAGAATAATCTCGCTCCGTCTCTCAAGTCTTTCTCCCCACTTCCCCTCCATTTTCTTTCGCTCAGTCCCATCAGGTCCACTCTCCTCCTTCTCATCACATCCACCAATTCCTCCACCTTACCCGTCAGCGTCAGTATATTCAGCGTACCGAATCTCAGTTTGTTTCGTTTCCAGTCTTTACCGTTTGATCCGTCCTTCCGAGGCTTGGCTTTGTTTTTGAAAGCAATTTTTCTTCGCTACCGGCTTGCTAGGCCTGACGCAGCTGTTTCACCAGAGCTCCGTTAGCCGTCACTGTTTCAGGGTTCTCATCAGACCGGACCAGCAACCTTGGAGGTACCAGGGACAATTCCCCACTGGTATTCGCCCTGATAAGCAATCCCCTACTTTAGTGCCGTTTCCACCCCCCACGACGTGGACGAGAAGTTGGACTGGTGGAAAATGACAGAGAAAGAGTGGAGTAGAATACAGGCGGGCGAGATGGCTTTCCTGAGGGCAATTAAAGGAAGAAGTAGGCGTGACAGAATCCGGAATGAGGAGATAAGGGAAGGTTTGGTCAATGAAAGCTTAAGGGTGAGAATAGAAAGATCTAGGATCAAATGACTTGGACACGTGAAAAGGATGGATGCGTCTAGAGTGCCAAGGAGAATGGAAGAATTGGCCATTGTTGGGAGAAGACCAAGAGGACGACCGAGAGTGAGATGGAAAGATGATGTGATTGGGGACATAGGAAGGAGAGGAGCACAATGGAACACAATTTGCGAGGAGAAGCTGTGGGAAGACAGAAGTAGATGGCGGAGGCTGGCTGATACCCCGACCCAGGACTAATCTGGAACGGGAACGGATATGGATGGATGAACATAGACTACAACCAAAAGGTTTCTCTCTTGTATGAGTCATCATATGTCTTGTTAAATTACTCTTATTTACAGTTGTATATGAACATTGACTACAACCAAAAGGTTTCTCTCTTGTATGAGTCATCATATGTCTTGTTAAATTACTCTTATTTACAGTTGAATAAGAACACTGACTACAACCAAAAGGTTTCTGTCTTGTATGAGTCATCAGATGTCTTGTTAAATTACTCTTATTTACAGTTGTATATGAACATTGACTACAACCAAAAGGTTTCTGTCTTGTATGAGTCATCAGATGTCTTGTTAAATTACTCTTATTTACAGTTGAATATGAACACTGACTACAACCAAAAGGTTTCTCTCTTGTATGAGTCATCATATGTCTTGTTAAATTACTCTTATTTACAGTTGAATATGAACACTGACTACAACCAAAAGGTTTCTCTCTTGTATGAGTCATCATATGTCTTGTTAAATTACTCTTATTTACAGTTGAATATGAACACTGACTACAACCAAAAGGTTTCTCTCTTGTATGAGTCATCATATGTCTTGTTAAATTACTCTTATTTACAGTTGTATATGAACATTGACTACAACCAAAAGGTTTCTCTCTTGTATGAGTCATCATATGTCTTGTTAAATTACTCTTATTTACAGTTGAATAAGAACACTGACTACAACCAAAAGGTTTCTGTCTTGTATGAGTCATCATATGTCTTGTTAAATTACTCTTATTTACAGTTGTATATGAACATAGACTACAACCAAAAGGTTTCTCTCTTGTATGAGTCATCATATGTCTTGTTAAATTACTCTTATTTACAGTTGTATATGAACATAGACTACAACCAAAAGGTTTCTCTCTTGTATGAGTCATCATATGTCTTGTTAAATTACTCTTATTTACAGTTGAATATGAACACTGACTAACACAAAAGGTTTCTCTCTTGTATGAGTCATCATATGTCTTGTTAAATTACTCTTATTTACAGTTGTATATGAACATTGACTACAACCAAAAGGTTTCTCTCTTGTATGAGTCATCATATGTCTTGTTAAATTACTCTTATTTACAGTTGAATAAGAACACTGACTACAACCAAAAGGTTTCTGTCTTGTATAAGTCATCAGATGTCTTGTTAAATTACTCTTATTTACAGTTGTATATGAACATTGACTACAACCAAAAGGTTTCTGTCTTGTATGAGTCATCAGATGTCTTGTTAAATTACTCTTATTTACAGTTGAATATGAACACTGACTACAACCAAAAGGTTTCTCTCTTGTATGAGTCATCATATGTCTTGTTAAATTACTCTTATTTACAGTTGAATATGAACACTGACTACAACCAAAAGGTTTCTCTCTTGTATGAGTCATCATATGTCTTGTTAAATTACTCTTATTTACAGTTGAATATGAACACTGACTACAACCAAAAGGTTTCTCTCTTGTATGAGTCATCATATGTCTTGTTAAATTACTCTTATTTACAGTTGTATATGAACATTGACTACAACCAAAAGGTTTCTCTCTTGTATGAGTCATCATATGTCTTGTTAAATTACTCTTATTTACAGTTGAATAAGAACACTGACTACAACCCAAAAGGTTTCTGTCTTGTATGAGTCATCAGATGTCTTGTTAAATTACTCTTATTTACAGTTGTATATGAACATAGACTACAACCAAAAGGTTCTCTCTCTTGTATGAGTCATCATATGTCTTGTTAAATTACTCTTATATTACAGTTGTATATGAACATTGACTACAACCAAAAGGTTTCTGTCTTGTATGAGTCATCAGATGTCTTGTTACATTAGTCTTAATTACAGTTGTATATGAACATTAACTACAACCAAAAGGTTTCTCTCTTGTATGAGTCATCATATGTTCTTGTTAAATTACTCTTATTTACAGTTGAATATGAACACTGGACTAACACAAAAGGTTTCTCTCTTGTATGAGTCATCAGATGTCTTGTTAAACTTACTCTTATTTACAGTTGTATATGACATTGACTACAACCAAAAGGTTTCGTGTCTTGTATGAGTCATCAGATGTCTTGTTTAAATTACTCTTATTTACAGGTTGAATATGAACACTGACTACAACCAAAAGGTTTCTCTCTTGTATGAGTCATCATATGTCTTGTTAAATTACTCTTATTTACAGTTGAATATGAACACTGACTACAACCAAAAGGTTTCTCTCTTGTATGAGTCATCATATGTCTTGTTAAATTACTCTTATTTATAGTTGAATATGAACACTGACTACAACCAAAAGGTTTCTCTCTTGTATGAGTCATCATATGTCTTGTTAAATTACTCTTATTTACAGTTGTATATGAACATTGACTACAACTAAAAGGTTTCTCTCCTGTATGAGTCATCAGATGTCTTGTTAAATACTCTTATTTATAGTTTGTATATGAACATTGACAACAACCAAAAGGTTTCTGTCTTGTATGAGTCATCATATGTCTTGTTAAATTACTCTTATTTATAGTTGTATATGAACATTGACTACAACTAAAAGGTTTCTCTCCTGTATGAGTCATCAATTGTCTTGTTAAATTACTCTTATTTATAGTTGTATATGAACATTGACAACAACCAAAAGGTTCCTGTCTTGTATGAGTCATCATATGTCTTGTTAAATTACTCTTATTTACAGTTGTATATGAACATTGACTACAACTAAAAGGTTTCTCTCCTGTATGAGTGATCAGATGTCTTGTTAAATTACTCTTATTTATAGTTGTATATGAACACTGACTACAACCAAAAGGTTTCTGTCTTGTATGAGTCATCATATGTCTTGTTAAATTACTCTTATTTACAGTTGTATATGAACATTGACTACAACCAAAAGGTTTCTCTCTTGTATGAGTCATCATATCTCTTGTTAAATTACTCTTATTTACAGTTGTATATATATGAACATAGACTACAACCAAAAGGTTTCTGTCTTGTATGAGTCATCATATGTCTTATTAAATTACTCTTATTTATAGTTGAATATGAACATTGACAACAACCAAAAGGTTTCTCTCCTGTATGAGTCATCATATGTCTTGTTAAATTACTCTTATTTACAGTTGTATATGAACATAGACTACAACCAAAAGGTTTCTCTCTTGTATGAGTCATCATATGTCTTGTTAAATTACTCTTATTTACAGTTGAATATGAACACTGACTACAACCAAAAGGTTTCTGTCTTGTATGAGTCATCAGATGTCTTGTTAAATTACTCTTATTTACAGTTGTATATGAACATAGACTACAACCAAAAGGTTTCTCTCTTGTATGAGTCATCATATGTCTTGTTAAATTACTCTTATTTACAGTTGTATATGAACATTGACTACAACCAAAAGGTTTCTCTCTTGTATGAGTCATCATATGTCTTGTTAAATTACTCTTATTTACAGTTGTATATGAACATAGACTACAACCAAAAGGTTTCTCTCTTGTATGAGTCATCATATGTCTTGTTAAATTACTCTTATTTACAGTTGAATATGAACACTGACTACAACCAAAAGGTTTCTCTCTTGTATGAGTCATCATATGTCTTGTTAAATTACTCTTATTTACAGTTGTATATGAACATAGACTACAACCAAAAGGTTTCTCTCTTGTATGAGTCATCATATGTCTGGTTAAATTACTCTTATTTACAGTTGTATAAGAACATTGACTATAACCAAAAGGTTTCTGTCTTGTATGAGTCATCAGATGTCTTGTTAAATTACTCTTATTTACAGTTGTATATGAACATTAACTACAACCAAAAGGTTTCTCTCCTGTATGAGTCATCATATGTCTTGTTAAATTACTCTTATTTACAGTTGTATATGAACATTGACTACAACTAAAAGGTTTCTCTCCTGTATGAGTCATCAGATGTCTTGTTAAATTACTCTTATTTACAGTTGTATATGAACATTGACTACAACCAAAAGGTTTCTCTCCTGTATGAGTCATCATGTCTTGTTAAATTACTCTTATTTACAGTTGTATATGAACATTGACTACAACCAAAAGGTTTCTGTCTTGTATGAGTCATCAGATGTCTTGTTAAATTACTCTTATTTACAGTTGTATATGAACATTAACTACAACCAAAAGGTTTCTCTCCTGTATGAGTCATCATATGTCTTGTTAAATTACTCTTATTTACAGTTGTATATGAACATTGACTACAACTAAAAGGTTTCTCTCCTGTATGAGTCATCAGATGTCTTGTTAAATTACTCTTATTTACAGTTGTATATGAACATTGACTACAACCAAAAGGTTTCTCTCCTGTATGAGTCATCATGTCTTGTTAAATTACTCTTATTTACAGTTGTATATGAACATTGACTACAACCAAAAGGTTTCTCTCTTGTATGAGTCATCAGATGTCTTGTTAAATTACTCTTATTTACAGTTGTATATGAACATTGACTACAACCAAAAGGTTTCTCTCCTGTATTAGTTATCATATGTCTTGTTAAATTACTCTTTTTTACAGTTGTATATGAACATTGACAACAACCAAAAGGTTTCTCTCTTGTATGAGTCATCAGATGTCTTGTTAAATTACTCTTATTTACAGTTGTATATGAATATTGACTACAACCAAAAGGTTTCTCTCCTGTAAGAGTCATCATGTCTTGTTAAATTACTCTTATTTACAGTTTGTATATGAACATTGACTAGCAACCAAAAGGTTTCTCTCTTGTATGAGTCATCAGATGTCTTGTTAAATTACTCTTATTTACAGTTGTATATGAACACTGACTACAACCCAAAAGGTTTCTCTCCTGTATTAGTCTATCATATGTCTTGTTAAATTACTCTTATTTACAGTTGTATATGAACATAGACTACACCAAAAGGTTTCTCTCTTGTATGAGTATCATATGTCTTGTTAAATTACTCTTATTTACATTTTGTATATAAATTGATTTAAAAACCAAAAAGGGTTTTCTCCTTGAAATGAGTAAATTTCAAAATTTTCTTTTTAAATTACTTTTAAATTTACAGTTGTATTTAAACCCAAGCCCTAAAAAAAAAAAGGGTTTTTTCTTTTGTATGATCACCCCAAAATGTTTTTAAAATTTAAACCCCTTAAATTACATTGAAAAAGGAAAAAATTGACTAAAACCAAAAGGTTTTTTCCCCTTGGGAAATTAGTTCAAATTATTATTTCTTGTTTAAATTAACAAAAAAAATTTTTTAAACCAAAAAATTTTTAATTATTAACTTTTAAAAACTTAAAAAACCCAAAAGGTTTTTTCCCCTTTTGTTGAGTAAAATTTCCTTTAAATTTCCCCAAAGGTTAAAATTACCCCCTTTTTTAATTAACAGTTTTTTAAAAAAACATTTAAAACTTAAAACCCCCCAAAAGGGTTTCTGTTTTGTAGGGGCCCTCAGATGTCTTGTTAAATTACTCCTTATTTACAGTTGTATATGAACATTAACTACAACCAAAAGGTTTTCTCTCCTGTATGAGTCATCATATGTCTTGTTAAATTACTCTTATTTACAGTTGTATATGGAACATTGACTACAACTAAAAGGTTTCTCTCCTGTATGAGTCATCAGATGTCTTGTTAAATTACTCTTATTTACAGTTGTATATGAACATTGACTACAACCAAAAGGTTTCTCTCCTGTATGAGTCATCATGTCTTATTAAATTACTCTTATTTACAGTTGTATATGAACATTGACTACAACCAAAAGGTTTCTCTCCTTGTATGAGTCATCAGATGTCTTGTTAAATTACTCTTATTTACAGTTGTATATGAACATTGACTACAACCAAAAGGTTTCTCTCCTGTATGAGTTATCATATGTCTTGTTAAATTACTCTTTTTTACAGTTGTATATGAACATTGACAACAACCAAAAGGTTTCTCTCTTGTATGAGTCATCAGATGTCTTGTTAAATTACTCTTATTTACAGTTGTATATGAATATTGACTACAACCAAAAGGTTTCTCTCCTGTAAGAGTCATCATGTCTTGTTAAATTACTCTTATTTACAGTTGTATATGAACATTGACTGCAACCAAAAGGTTTCTCTCTTGTATGAGTCATCAGATGTCTTGTTAAATTACTCTTATTTACAGTTGTATATGAACATTGACTACAACCAAAAGGTTTCTCTCCTGTATTAGTTATCATATGTCTTGTTAAATTACTCTTATTTACAGTTGTATATGAACATTGACAACAACCAAAAGGTTTCTCTCTTGTATGAGTCATCAGATGTCTTGTTAAATTACTCTTATTTACAGTTGTATATGAATATTGACTACAACCAAAAGGTTTCTCTCCTTGTATGAGTCATCATATGTCTTGTTAAATTACTCTTATTTACAATTTTATAGGAACATTGATTACAACTGAAGGAATCTTCTCCTGAGTGAGCCTTCGTGTGAAACATTAGACAGTATTTGTGTTTAGTGCTATAAGGGCACTACAGTGACACTACACCCAAAGGGTTTCTCTTCTGTATGAGTCCTCATATGTGTTTTTAACGTCTCCTTTTGGTTAGTTCTATAGGGGCACTACTTACAACTAAAAGATTTCTTTCCTGTATGAGTCATCACATGTATTGTTAAATTTTCCTTTTGTTTAGTTTCATGAGGGCACTGACTACAGCCAAAAGGTTTCTCACCAGTATGAGTCATCATATGTCTTGTTAAATAATTCTTACTTACGGTTGTATAGTAACATTGATTACAACTCTAGGAATCTGCTCCTGAGCGAGTCCTTACATGTAACATCAGACTATATTTGCTTTTAGTTTTATAAGGGCACTGGCTACAACCGAAAAGTTTCTTTCCTGTATGAGTCATCAAATTAGTTGTTAAATAAATCTTATTTACAGTTATATATGAACATTGACTACAACTAATAGAATCTTCTCCTGTGTGAGTATTCATGTGTAACATCAGACTATTGTTGTGTTCTGTTCTGTAAACAACAACAATAGGTTATATTTTAGAAAACATTTTTTCCTAGCTACACCTGAATATGGAAGGTATAATAATGGGCAGATGTAGACAGACACAACTGTAACGGTGGGTCGATGAAGCTGAGACGTCTCGGCCTGGAGAGCCCTCCTCGGAGTTCAGGCAAACGCAAGTCGTAACTGCCGCTTGGTAATGTAAACAAGAATCAAGATCATAACATACTTTTATTAATTTTATTGATATAATAGCTTTGTATACCATTTTTATTGTAGCATTAGAAATATATGTTATGAAAGCCATCGTTAGAGAAGTATTTTGTATTACGTGCTTGCTGGTTGTATAAAAGTTTAGTTATGTAATGCTTGATTTTTATAATACAGTATACAATTGTAGGTACAGGTGATGATCCACCCAACCACCCTTACACGTATAGTCAGGACTCATTTACACATCAGGATAATCATTTCTGGTCTAAAGTCAGTGCTTTAAAAACTTCATACCATGAGTGGCTGGCCTGTCCCTCAGCTATATATTCACCTTGATAGTTTGGAACATAGTTAACAATCGTTTCTGGTAGGGATGAGTCTCCCTAAAGTCCGTTTTTTGTTCTATCGGTTCTGACAAAAGAACCGGAACAGTGAACTGATTGAAAAAATCTCAGTTCTGTGGTTCTGGTTCTATAAAAACATAAAAGGGGAGATAGCTTTTGTATAGGGATGGACGGGTCTCGACATTTCGGGAATTCCCCGAGAAATTATAATTCTTGTCCTGCGAGAAGGACATTTTTTACGATCAAGAATTCCATTCGGGAGTTTTTCCAATTGTTTGTAAGATGTAACCAACTAAATACATAGTTCGATCTCAATATCGTGGTTTTAATTGACATGGTCAATTTCGGATTTTCAATGATTATAAATTAAAGTGAAAGGATAACAAAATAAGACAGACATGTCTCAATTAGCGTAGAATGTAGTTTATTGCCTATGTTGTGGCAGTGAAGTTATGAAGTGACAGTCGACATTTCGGGGCGAACGTAGATGTGACATTGCACGACCCGTTCATTTGACAAGTGAGCGAGATATCCGGATCACGAAGCTCAATGAGATCTGTTAAGGTCGAACCCGTTACCGGTGCCCGAGATCCGATAATCCAACCAAACAAAAACCTAGGACAGAACCACTGACCAAGACCCAAATGATAACTAACGAAAACAGAATGAGTTTATATTCCAATGTTCGTTCGCATCAGTAACGTAAAATCATTCAATCAAACTGTTCTTGTGAACAGGGTTACTTTACTGTTCAGAACCGATTGATCCGGATCACTGTGAAGAACAAAACTTCCTATAGCAAAAGTCCATCTCGCTCATGTTGTACGTACAACGAACCGTTCAGCTCGTGTCGGGTCTGAAATTATCGTATATTTTCTGTGAGGTAACAAATCATCCAATGATTTGACAGTAGAAAATATCGTATCATATAATAAAAAAATTCGTGATGGCGTTCTAGCAACATGCGACATAACAGTATTTATTTATTTTCAATTGAATAAAAATAAATAGATATATCTGTGGCGAATGTCAGTTAATTATTTGTTTATAAACACTTTAGATCGCCAAATCTGCCCGCAACATTTGCAGGAATAAGATATTTTTTCTGTCAAACTGTCGAACGGTTTCCTGACTAGGTTATAAAGTAACACAGATGGAGTGTAAAATGTGGTACGATACAATAATTTTTACTTGTAAACTCGCTGACAGGTTCCCTGCTCATAATTGTTACTACTACGTCGATATTATGAGCAAAACAATTCAATTCCAAATCTTTTCTGATTATAATTTAGGACGGTTTTAGCTGTACAGAACATAATTAATTAATAATTTTTATTAATCCGAAGCATTATTGTACTTCTTGTTTGTAATTCATTAATTTATAATTTAGTTACACAATATCTTCGTTATATCACCAGTTGGCACATGGCTGATATTTCAGATTGCATTCCGCCCTCGCTAGGCCTACATTATTGACTGATTACATAAATGGTTTTCACTCCAATACTTCATAAATTGCTCGTGAGGGAAATTATTTCTCTTTTGTTCATGTATATAAGTGGTTTCGAGTTGCACACATTTCATTACGGATCATAATCTATTTAAATAATTGATCCTTAAGACTTTAACATTTATTTTTAGATTTAAGTGCACAATTATTACTATCGATCGATTGAACTATTTTTACAACCAGATTTTTCAATTTGATTGCATAATTCACACCCTATTTCCGGTTAATTGTAACGTTATTCCTTGATAAAATAACCACAGCTCCACTTTTCATGGCGTATACGAAATCCATTTTTTGTTGAGAGGAGGCAATTTTGAAAGCAACCAACTGCGTTTGGTGATGACACCTGAATCGTAGAATCACTTAGGTTGGATGATCCAGCTTTTGCCTAAAAGCTTTGCTACTATGATAGGAACTCGGAAGTACCAGATCAGCCGTCTGTGTGATTAGTTGACAGTCACAGAGATGAAACAGAGGTTGCTTTCTTATGACCACAGCGAACGCATCAGTGGTAGTTATATAAATAGAATCAAACAAATTCACATCTCTACATGTGCAGTAATAATTACTACGTTTATCCTTGAGGATTAGAGGAATAAGGAAGGGGACTGCCAAGATGCTGACTCTGTGTGTAATTTTAGTTCCTAGTTACAATGTAGTTAAGTTAATTAATTGAAGAATTGAAGAATATTTTCCCTCCCGTTTTTCTCCCAAAATTTGGGAGGAATTTTGAATAACATTCTGAAATTAATTGTGCTTCTAGTTTTATTGTGTATTTTGAAAAATAAAAGGTTTTTGTGACGAACTTAAGATATTAGAGTTTATTTATTTAGACTTGTAATGAAAAAACAATGCATACAAAACCTAGGGAATTGGATCGATAAATACATTTTTCTTAATATTGTATCAAAACTAAACAAAATGAGTCTTTAGCATTTCTATTTTAAAATAATTAAATTTTATTTTAATTATTTTTCTTTGTTACAAAGTCTTAAATTGGATTAATGTTTGACACGTTCACTGCGGTGGTTTTTTTCCGAGCCAACCGTGGGGGGGTCACCGCGCATGCGTTGGTTGCTCGGAACAACCGTAGCAATCCCACTGTATTTCAATTCAGTGTGTCCCCTGACACGTGTTCCACGCGGGTTGAGGCTATGTTTTTTCTTCCAGCTGAATGTCTGGCGAGTTTAAATTTCGCGTAGTTCTGGTTTTCCAGAGATCGGCACATTTGTGGCGCTTTATTTTTCGCGAGACTTGTGTTTTGCTACATGTTCTGTGCTAGTAGACAGTTTTTTCATCGTGTTCTTTGAGTATTTTTATTGAAAATGGGATGAAGATCCTGATAAAGTGGAGTTTATTGATTCAGATTGATGATAACGCCAGTAATGCCACCGACAATCATGAGTTTTGAGAAGGACGACCTCGATTACGATCCTGACTTTGACGCCAACCCTCTGACTTGGTCACAGCACAATAATGGTTATGAGACAATAGATTTTACAAAAACCGAAGTTTACGTGTACCGGTTCCTGCAATAACCCAATTGATTTTTTCATGCTGTTACTCAATTGTATTGTTTTTGGAAGGCCTGATAAAAAAACCAACGCTTACGCTTTAGAATTTTTTTGTGGCCTAACACAACCTCAAAATCTCGTATCACAAAAATGCAAAGACGTAACCGTGGAAAAAACCCCATAAAAAAGGCGGTTTTCCGAATAAATAACCCCCAAAAGACAATTTCCCCAAGATTAATTGGGGGGAAAAAAACCAAAGAAAAAATAATCCCAATTTAGGAAAATTTAAGGTCCGGTGAATTTTTTTTTAAAAGGGGGGGGGGGGGTTTTATTTTTTTCCCAAAAGACCTTTTAAAAGGGTTTTTTGGTTACTACAAAATTTAAAAAATAAAAATTTTTCCCCTTAAAAATTTTCCCTTGTAAAAGGTAAAAGGGTAGGTTTTTTTCGGCCAAAAAAAAAGCTTTTGGGGAATAAAACATAACCGGGACCCCCCTGTTTTGAGTTGTTTTTGTTTTGTGGGTTTTAAAACCCTTTTGGGAAAAACAAAGTTTAAATTTTTTGAATTTATTAAAAAAAAATTGAAAAAGGCCCATTTTTTAAAATTTTTTTTAATATTTTTATTTTGGGTACTTTTAATCGGGTTCTTTATTAATTATTTCCCCGTGTGAAAAAATATATTAAATTTTAAAAATTTTAAAAAGGGGTCCCAAAAATTTTTTCCGAAAAAAATCGGGGGTTTTTTTGTTGTAAAGGGGAAAGGAAAAAAATTTTTGCCCAATTATTAATTTTTTGGGAAATATTTTAAATGTCCCCCAAAAAAACTGATTTAAAGAAATTTAATTGAAAAAAAAGTTTATAAAAACAAAAATTTTTCCCCGTTTTTTATTTTTTTTAATTGAAAATCCTTTTTTTAAAAAAAAATTAAATTTAAAAAAATTTTCTAAAATTAAAATGCAAGGAAAATAAACCTTTTAAGGGAAAAATTAAACCAAAAAAAATTGCCACTTTTAATTTAAGATTTTTTGGGTTTTGCTAACCCACCAAGGGGGTAAATCAAAAAGGGGGCACAACCCAAAAATTTATTGGAAAAAAAACTAAACCCAAATACCAAAAGAAATTTAAGGGTTTTCCCGGTGGAAATCCGTTTTTTCTTAAAAAAAAGGGCTTGAATTTTTGGGAAGGGGGAAATAACCCAAATGGGAAAGGCCCTTTTTAAAATTTGAAATTGATTAAAAATTCAAAAATTTTAAAATTTTTAAATTTTTTTCCCTAAAAAAATTTTTTTTGTAAAAAGGAAAAAGGGGGTTTTGGGGGGTGGGGAAGGGGTTGGGGAATTGTATTTTGGCCCCAAAAAAAAAAAATTAATCAAAAACCCCCCCAAAATTTTTTGACCCCCAAAAATGGATTTGAAAAAAATTTTTGAAAAATTTTGTGGGGTTTGGCAATTTCTTGTAAAAGGGGCAACCCGGGAAAGGGTTGGATTTGAACCCTAAAAAAAATGAAAACCCCTAAAGGGGAAAATCCATAGTTTTAAAAAAAAAGGTTTTTTTAATTTTTAAATTTTTTGGTAAACCCCTTGAGAAAAACAAAAATTAAAATTTTTTTTTAAAATTTTTTAAACTAAAAAACTTTCTGCGCCAAAATTTTTTCCCAACCAAATTTAAAAAATAAAATTTACAAAATTTCAAAACTTTTAGAAAAATTTTGGGCTTAATTTTTTGGGGGAATGTAAAGAACAAAAAGGGGTCCAATTTATTTTATCCCAATTGAAAAAGGAAAAAGTTGTTAAAAATTTTTTTTTAAAAAAAAAAAAATATTTTTTGAAAAATTTTTAGATTTTTTTTTTAAATACAAACCCTTTTAAAAAAACGTGGAAACCAATATTTTTTGATTTTTTGAAAAATTTTTTATCCAAAATAAAAAAATTATTTTTAATTTCTTAGGAAAAAGTTTTATAATTTTTAAAAAAATTTTCTGCCAATCAAAAAACCAACAAATCAAATTACAAGTCCAACCAACAAATAAAAAAAATAAAAAAAACCGAAACAAAAAATTGCCCGCTTTTTTTTTTTACGGGTTTTTGTAAATGTTTGGGTGGTAAGGAATTACCCTGGGGGGGTCCCCTAAACCCCAGGACCCCCTTAAAAAAAACCAAAAAATACTGAAAAAACCAATAACCCAAAATAAAACCAAAAATTTCGTAAAATCCCTTTTCCCAAAGGTTTAAAAAAAGGTAACTACGAAATTGTTCCCCAAATGCCAAAAAAAATCCGGAACGGGGGTTTCCCAAAATGCAAGGGCCCTTTACCCCCCTTGAAAACAACACGAAACAAAGGGGGAAATTTCCCGGGTTGGTTGGGTAAAATTTTAATTATTGTAAAATGTATTTAAAATTTTTTTTTAAATTTTTAACCAAACTACCAAAATAATTTTTTTCAAAAGTAAAAAGAATTTTTTTAAAAAAGTGGAAAAAAAATAGCAAAAATTTTTTGGTGTGCCCTTAAATGTAACTTTTGGGGGGGTTCGGGAGTGGTTGTTTTTTTCCCCGGCCCAAGAAAAAAAAAACCCATTTATAAAAACACCAAAAATTTGTAAGGCCTGTTGAAAATTTTAAAAAACGGTAAAAAAAAAAAACATTGACTGCTTTTTGTGGTTTTTAGGGGGAATGGCGAATGTTGCGTTTTTGAAATTAAATTTTTGAACCCGGGCGGCCCCCCGGTTGGGTTTTTGGGGCTTGGGTTTTTGGTGAAAAAAACCTAAAAAAAAAAAAAAAAAAAAACAAAAAAAAAAAAAAAAAAAATTTTTGTTAATTAAATATTAAAAGGGAGAAAATTTTATAGAAAATTATAAAAACATTTTAAAAACAGGAAAATATAAATTTTTTTTTCACCACTTTTCCACTTTTAAATTTGGGGAACTTTAAGGTATTAAAAAAAAAAATTTTTAAAAATCTAAAACCGGGGAAAACGTTTTAAAAAAGGGAAAAAGGTTTAAAAAAACCCTAACCCACACTTTTTCTAAATAAAATATTTCCCAAAAATTAAAAATAAAAAATTTCGGGTCAAAACTAAAAACAATTTTGAATTTTTTGGTGAATTGGGGGAAATAAACTCCTAACGATGTTTTTAAAAAAAAAATTTCCCCAAAACCAACCCGGGAAACTAAAAAGGGGGAAAATTTTTCCCCCCCCGGGAAGCCCCCAAAAAAAAATTTCCCCCCTAAGCCCCACCAAAAAATTTTTAACCCAACCAAACAAAAAATTTTAAACCCTAAAAAAACCAAAAATAAATATGTACCCACCCCAACCCCGATTCCCAACAAAAAAACCGGGGGAAATTTTTAAAAACCCCCCCAAATTAATTTAGCAAAAAAAACGCCCCCCCAAAACCAAAGAAAAAAAGAAAAAACCCCCTAAACCACCCACCCAGGCCTTAAAAAAACCCAAAAGACATTTTCAAAAACCGGGCCAAAAACCCCAAACCCCCCTTGGGCCCCACTAACCCATCCAAAAACCCCCGAAACCATTTCCCCCAAATCAAAACTTTCGGCTCCCGAAAAAAAAATAAAAAAAAAAAAAAACCCCAATTGCCAAACAAAAAACCTTGGGAAACCAGTTAATTTACGGATTTTTTGGTTTTTAAACCTAAAATAGAACAATATTAAATTTAAATTTTTTCCATTTTTCAATTAACCAAAAAACCCTCCCCAAAACCAGTTTTTTCCCTACCCCTTTTTTTATCAAAAACCAAAACAAAATTAAATTTTTAAAAATTTTAAACCTTAGTTAACGGAATTTTTTCCAAACAAAAATTCGAAAAAATAACCAAAAACCTGATTTAAAAATTTCCTTTAAAATATTAAATTTTTTTTAACCAAAAAAGAAAAATAAAAAATTTAAATTTAATTTTTTACAGGGGGAGAAAAAACTGAAAAAGGGGATTTTGTTTAAATCATAAACCCCTAACCCTAAAAAAGGTTTTTTCCCAAAAAAACCCCCGGAACCGGGACTGGAGCCCCTTGAAAACACAATTTGTTTAAAAATTATTTTTTAAATATTAAAAAAAAGTTACCTTTTTCCTGGGCCCTTTAAGATAATAATAAGGAAGTTTAATTTTTATAAATAGTTTAAAAAAAATTTAAAACAAATTTTTTAAATTTAATTTTTTTCCCCAAATTCAAAAAGTTTTGGTTTTTTAAATTAAACAAAAATTTTAATTTTTTGGCCAATTGTCCACAAAAAAAAGAGGAAAGGGTTTTTAAGGGAACCGAAAATTCGAAAAAAAAAGGTTTTTTTCCTTTTGTTGGGGAAGGGGCACCTTGCCCCACAAGGTCGGTAAAACTCAAAAAGGGAAACCGCAGTTTTTGTTTTCGGAGTGGGAATGTTTTAAAATTTTATTATTTAAATTTTCGGAAAACCCAAACCTTTTAAAAACCACCAGGGTCCCAAAGAGGTTTTCCGCAAAAAAAAGGGTTTTTTCTGGGGGGGGGGGGGGGTATCCCCCTTTGAGTATTAAATTAAAAATTTCCTAAATTGAAAAAATCCCTTTATTTTTCTTTTTTTGCAAAAAATTTAAAAGGCGAAAATAACTTTTTGGAAAATTTAAAAAATAAAATTTACCCAATTCTTTTTTTGGAAAAATTTATATTTTTGGGGTAATTTTTTGTTTTTGGGTGTTTTTAAAACCCAATTTATTTTGAAAAACGAAAAAATACTAAGGGGCCTGTTTTTTACACGGGGGTTTCCCCCTTTTTAATTTTTGAATTCCAAACCTTTTGAAAATATTAAAAAATTTTTAAGCTTTCTTAAAAAGGGGTACTAGAAACCGGGGTTTTTTTTCCAGAAAAAACCCGAACCGGAAACTGAAAAAAAAAAAAATAAGGGGGGTTCCTTAAAAACCCTTTTTTTAATTTGGAATACCTTTTCCCCCCATTTGGGGGTTCAAAAAAATTTTTCCCACCAATACTTGGGCGGGCATTGTTTTGGTACTTTGGTGGAAAACTTTTCCCCTAACCCAAAAAAGGCTTTAAAAATGAACAGGTTGCCTGACCGGAAAGTTTTTGGGGGAAAAAACCCCAAAATTCTTTTATTGGCAAAAAATCCCCTTTCCCAAGCCTTGGGTTTTTTCAAAAATCAAAAATTTTAAAAAAATTCAAGTTTTGGAAAAATTTAAACATTTGTTTTTCCCAAACCCCAACCTTGTTAACATTTTGGTTTTTATGATTATTTGTTTTTGGGGCTCCAAAAAAAGGGTTAAAACCAAAAAAATTTCTAGCGAGTTTTCTCCCAGTTAAAATTTGGGGAAAAGGGTTTTTAATTTTTTAAAATAAATTTCTTTTGGGGTTTTGAAAAAAAAAGGTTGTTAATATTTATCAATCAATTAAATACCTTTCAAGGAAAATTAATCCCCCCCTTTAAGTTGTAAAAAAAAATTTTTACTCTTTTCTTCCCTTCTTGGGACCTTTGACCCATTTATTTTAAACGACGGCTTTTTTATTGAATAAATTAAAAAAAAAATTTTTAAAAAAAAAACCTTTCTTTTACTAAATTTTTTCCCCTAAAAATTTTTTAAAAACAAATGTTTTCCATTTAATTCCTGTTTTCCTTTTTTTGGTTTTTTGTATTTTCTTTTCCTTCAAAAATATTACCCTTTTTTCCTGGGGAAAAATTTACGTTTTCCTTCATTTTTTTCAAAAAATTTAAAACTTTTTCCCTCCCAAAAATTTTCAAAGATTTAATCTTAAATACGAAAAATTTTCTTTAAAATTATGAATACCTAAGGACCAAATTAATTTATTTAAAACAAAATTTTTTCCTTTTTTTTTAAACAAATAAAAATTTTTTTACAAAAAAATCTAAAAAAATTTTCTAAGAAAAAAAAATTAATTTCCCCAAACCCCCGGGTTTAAAACCATTTTAAGGGAAAAATTTTTTAAAATTTAAAAATTCCAAAAAAGATTTAAGAAATTTTAAATTAATTTAAATTTAAAAAATTTAAAAATAAAAAAATTTGGGGCATAAATTTATTAATTTTAACTGAAATTTTTTCGTCAATTACATCTAGTCTTTTTTAAAACCCCCTGAATTTTTAACGCGTTTAAATTCCACTTGCAATAAAAGGATTTAAAATTCAGTGAAATAAAAACATTTATAAAACTCCCCCCAATTTTTTTCTGTTTTAAAAAGGGTATTTTTTTCAAAATCACCCCTTTTTTTTTTGAGCACCAAAAGAAAAAATAATTAACAAAAATTTAAATTTTAAAAATTTTGGAACTTTAACAACTTTAAATTAATAATAAAAAATAATATATTAAAGTATATGTTTGAAAAACCCAACTTAATGTTAAATTTTGATAATAAAAATTTTAGCAAACTGACCAAAAAGCTGCCCCAAACCAAAAAACCCCAAATTTTAACATAAAAAGGGTTTTCCAAAAAGGATTTTTTTAAATTTTTAAAGTTGCTTGCATTTAAAAAAAATTGTGTATAAACAGAGATTTTTTTTTCCCAACCAAGGTTCCCATATAAAGGGGGGGTTTTTTTTCGAGTAAAAAAAGCTGAAAATGCCCTGTAGCCCTTTTTCCCGGTTTTTGGGCGTTGACAGTGCTAACGCATAATTGGGGTTTTTTCTTTAACCACAAGATTTTTGTGCTGTTTAATGCCCAAAGCCCCTTTACTAATTATTTCTTTGAAAAAGCATGCCAAGAAGGGCCCAAATTTTAAAATTTTTTCATTTTAAAATTTTTCTGATAAATTTTGCGGGGTTTAAGTTTATGTTTAAAAATATTTAATTGAAATTACCCCTTTGTACCTTTTGTTATTTTTCCCCTTTAAAACCTTTAATTTTGAACATTTTGTTTAATCAAAAATTCACGGGATAAACCTACAAGAAATTTTTTCCAAGCTTTTTGCGACTTACATGTTTCGCCGAAATTTGGGTATTAAATCTAGTTTTTAAATTTGTTATTCCCACTTTTTTTAATTTTTTTTCTCCACAATATTTAGTCTTTTTTTTATCCCTCAACAGCTTAAAACCCTTTAAAGGTAAATGGGCAGTTTTAAAAACACTGCTTTTAATTTTTTTTTTAATTTTACTGGAAAGTTTTGCTTAACATTTTTTTAACAATAAAATTTTTTTTAATCTTTTCCTCTCTTTTTTTTTAATTTTTTAATACTTGTTTTAAAAATTTTCCCTTTTTTTTCCCTCTCTTTAGTTTTTGTGCAGAAATTTAACTCTGATTCCAGTGTTGTTCGGGTTTCTCTGTTTCCGGGGTTTCCGGGGAGGAAAGCCAGTTATCACTTGCAAAAAAACCTTTCCCAAACCTTGAGGTTGCCTTGAGGCTGGGCCAAACTGTTTTGGTTTTTTCCTTTTAGCCCCGGGGAGCACCTCTTACAACCCCCTTTCCCTTTGGTGCAGCTACTTTTTTTTCCTTCATGCCGAAGTTTTCGGGCATGTAAATACCTCAAAACCATTTTTTCCTCCGTTCTCTGAACTTTATTCCTTTACTTGTTACTATTTTTTTGGTTAAATTTTACATTGCCCATTAAACCCTTGGGGAAATTTTTTTTGGGGGAACTTTTGGAGTGGGGTGATCTGCTTAAAAGAGAAAATGTATATTTTTTTTTTTATTTTTAAAATTTGTTTTTTTTTTTTTTTTTAAAATATTTTTATTTTAAGGGGGGTTCCGGGGTTTTTTGTAAAAAGGTTTTTTTTAAAAACTAAATTTGGGGAGCCGCCCTGCCTCGCCCGCGGGATTTGGGTAAAATTTAACCTAGCTAATTTTTTTCTTTACTTTATTTTTTTTTTCAAAATAGGCAAACCTCAAAATTTTACTGTCCAAGACTCTGGCATTTAGATCCCCCAAATTGTCTTTCCATATTTTTTTAAAAAATGTGAAAACATTGTTTAAAAAAAATTTATTTTTTTTTTGTTGTTATTTATTTTGCCTTTTGTTTTTGGGTTTTAAATATTTATTCCAAAAAGAAAAAAATTTCTTTGGGAATGGTAAAATTTTATTTTTTTGTGTAATTTATTTGTTGTCCTAAAATTTGTTTTCCCACAATTAAAAAAACCCAATTTTTTGGGATAATTTGTTATTCTTTTTATTATCAAATAAAATTTTTTTTGGGATTCGGGTTTTTTTTTATTTTTCCCTAATTTAATGCTGTTTTTTTTTAAAAATTGGTTTTTCTAACCTTGAGGCATAAAAAATTTTTTAAAGTTGGTATTTGGTAAAAATTTTTTTAAAACAAAGGGCCCCCAAAAAACTCAAAATTGTTTGTAAACAAACAATATTTTTATTTTTGTTTTTTAAAATTTTTTTTCTTTTTTGTTTATTTTTTTAAATTTTTCAATTAAAATTTTTTTCCCAAAATAAACCTAAAAATTTTCTTTTTTTTCTTTCCCCTCCTAAGTTGATCCCATTGTCATTTAATTTTGGGCCAAACAGTAAAACCCCTTGGACCTTTTAGGGGAATGCACGGGGTTTGGATGGGTTGTTTGCACTTTGGTGGGGAGGGGGGGGTTACAATGGGAAATAAATGAAATGTCTTTCCTAAAATCAAAAAATTTAAAATAAAATTTTTTCCCCAACAAATTATTTTTTAAAAATTTCAAGCAAAAATTTAAATAAATTTGTTTTTTAAATTCTTTAAAGGGATACCTTTTTGATTCAAATCAAAATTTCTTTTATAAAGTTTTTTGATAAAATTTTTTTAAAACCATTCTGAAATTTTTAAAATGTTAAAAATTGTATTGTCAGCATGAAAAATTTGCTTATGGAAAGTAAAAAAAACCTGAGAAAATCTTTAAATACCTATCTAGAAAAGCAAATGTCTGATAGAAAAAACCCTGCAAAAAAAAGATTTTAAAAAAAGAGAAAAAAAAGGGGTTTTGAGGGTTTGCAGACTGAAAATTTTATAACCCATTTTAATCTATTTTTTATAGTTAATCTATACAGTTCAACCCTTAAAGACCAACTATTTGGTCAAAAACTGACATAAAATTGTAAAAATTTCAGTTTTATAGGAAAACAAAATTTTTGTAAAAAGGGAAAATTTTGGGACACGGGAAAAGTTTTTTAAAAGCTTCTTACAGAGCTTTAAAAAAGTTGTATAGTAAAATTTTTATAACCGTAACTCAGCCGTGCACTACTAACCTAAACCAATGAGATGAGGGTTCCTTTCCCGCATCGAGTGATCTAAATTGAGCGAATGTTTGTTTAAAACCCCCCTTTACGATGAGACTCCCCCATCCACCCTCGCCAAACCCCCGATCCAAACCTTTTAAATCTAAAAATTATAAAAATTTGGGCTATAAAGAAATCTTAAACCCAGGAAAAATTTTTGGGGAATTAAAATGAATAGCCAATTTTAAATTAAATACATAAATATTTTAAAAATTTACTTGTAAGAAAATCAAATTCGGGGGGGTTTTTTATGGATCCCACCCAAAATAAACCCAAAGTTTTAAAGGAAACAAAAAATAAAAATTTTTATTTGTGATTTTTAAATTATCCCTTAACCAAATTTATCGCGGGAGACAAACCCGGGGCCCAGCCGGCTTTTTCTCTTGGACACGGAGGGCACCTATTTGGAAACCCCTATGCCCCTAATTTAAATTTTAAAGTGGGGATTTTTCCCCTGCAGGGATTGAAATTTTTTTGGCTGTAGTTCTTTCACGGGTTTTTATGTAAAAAATATGCGCTTTTTCGGGGATAGTTTTTTTCAGTTTTCCCATTTCCGAAAACCCCGTACATTTTTGATTAGTTTTTTTTTTTATTTAATAGTGTTTTTTAAGAGTTTTTGATAGTTTTAGTGTTTTATTTTTATAGACAGTCCAACTTGGATGTTCGAAATTTTTCCCAAATTTCACAAAAAACAACAAATTTCTGCGGTCTCTTTTTTCACCAAAAGTAAAAAAAAACTGATTTAAATTTAAAATATTCTTTTGGGTTTAAACAAAATTTTTTTTATAAAAAAAATAAAAATTAAAATTTGGGTTTCATTAAAACTTAAATTTCCCCCAATGCAGAATAAAAACTGAAATTTAAAACTAAGACAATAAATTTTTTCCCAAAAACCCCACGGGATGCAATGACAGATGGGAACCCGGGGGCGTAATGTCTTGGTTTTCGAGAAATTGGAGAAAAGGGAAAGGGGGGAGTAGTTTGGGGGGGACGGGTTTTTACTTTACGTGAGTGGTGCGCTGCTTGGCATTGGGACATACGAAAAGGGGACCTACGGGGCCACCACGTCAACCTCAGCCCAACAGGGCAACCCGTAAGCAAGGCAACGGGGAAAATGTCGTTGTTTGTGTTTCTGTACATTACTGCAGTGTTTTCATTTTTCGTACTTATTTTACAGAGTACGCAAAACATGTTGTTTTAGTAAAACCCCCGTAGTCAATACAAAAAAGTTAACCTTGCAAATAAAAAAGGTGGGCCCTTTTACGGGGAAGTCGAAAAGGTTACAAAAAATTTAAATTTCAAAATTTTGGGAAAAATTATGGGGAAAAACCCCAAACCACATTTTTTGACCTACCTCAAAAAAAAGAAAAAACATTTTTTGCAAGTTTCGAATCAAATGATTTTGAAGCATGTAAACGAGCAAGGGAACCCCGGCCCCATCCGGGCGTTTATGAAATGTAAAAATTTTCTGACATGTAAACTGTTTACTAATTCCGTTTTTTTTGGGTTTTAAAAAAAAAACAAACAACTACAGTCTGTAAACAAAAACCCTAACACTTTAAAAAATTCCCTGGACACTGCTGGGGAGTGGTTTATTGCAGCGTTAAAAGGGGCCGGGGCCCTTTTAATACTAGAAAAACACCTTTAAATGTACAAAAAAACCTCATTTCCCCAGTTTAAAGGCCCTGTATTCAAAATAAACAACCAAAAATTGTGTAAAATTTGAATTATTGGATAATTTTTGAATTTTTTTTAAATTTGGCCCCCTTTAAAAATTCCCAATTATCCAAGTAAATAAATTAGTAATGGCTAGGAAATTTTAAAAACATGAAAAGTTTGTAAATATAACTATGGACGTGTCAGCAACTACTCGGGGGATACTTCCCGTGCGTTTGATGGAAGTCTTTTATTTGGGGCTGAAAAGGGCCCCATAGGGGCTCGAAAAATTATACATTTGTAAAAAAAAAGCTGATGAGGATTCAAAATGTTTTTTTTTTTTTGTTAAAATTATATATTTTCATTATTAAAATTTTCGATACATGACAATAAATGCCATAAAATAAAATTTTCTTACAATGGGAAACCCTTTTGTGGTGCTGAGGGAAATTTGGGTTTTCTGACGCCCTATTAAACCCCCCTAAAAACAAATTTAAATTGTTTTTTTCCCCCCCTTAAAAAAAAAATGTCCAATTTTCCCTTAAAATAAATAAAAAAAAATTTCAAAAAAATGTCAACTTTTAGGTATAAGGGAACCTTTGGGTTTTCCCCGCAGCGATCGTGTTAAAAAAGTTTGGGGTTTTTAAGGGTTTATAAAAAATGAAAAATTAATTTTAAATTTTTTCTATATTAGACATACCCGGCCACAACTCTCCTCTTTTTTTGTTAAATTTTGTTCCCGAGATTTCCCAAAAAAGCTCTTCTTTCCAAACGTTTTTTAACAACCACCTTTATAAAGGGGTTTGTCATCGTAAACGGGGTAAACTGAGGACACAAAATAAGTCCCAAAAATAGAAAAAAACACTATTTTAATGGCCTTAAAATTTTTATAAATTTTTAAAGGATGTCTTAATTCCCCCCACCACCCTAAAACTTTCCTTTGAATAAGAAGAAAATGGTTTACTTCCCAGCAAGTTTATATGACAATTTTTGGTTTTTTTTTGAATAATAATTTTTTTACTAACCCCCTTTAAAAAAAAATTGGGGTGGTTCGGGGATGTCAATTTTTTTTCAAACACAGTCAAGTGGACCTTTTTCTTTAAATTAAAAGTAAAAAAGAAGAATGACACAAACTAAAGGGCTCTAATGTTTTTTCTACCCCCTTTTTGACTAATTTAAAATTTTAAAATTTGTTTCATAAATCCCCCGGGAATTTAAATTGTTTTTTAAAGTTAAATTTTAAGGCAGATAAAACATTTTACCCACCCCCTTTTAAATTTTTACAACTTGGGAACACCAAACGTAAAAACAAGTAATAAAAGAAACAAAAAACCCCCAAAAACCATTTAATAACAAAACTTTTTTTGGGTTTTGGTTTTTGACCAAAGTCCCCGTAAAGGCAGCCCGGGAAACGAAAGGGGTTTTTTTTTACATGTTATCTCTTATTGATTTCCTAAATTTGTACATGGGAAAAACATTCCCGTTTTTAATTTCTCTAAATTAAACTTTCATTTTTTTTTTCATGTGTAAAAAAAATAGCTCGGTCAAAAATGAAGATAAATTAAAAATTAAATTTTTTTAAGATAAAAACAGGAAACATTTTCATGGAGCGTCCCCCTTTATTTTTTAGGCCCCCCTATCCGAAAGACCAATAACAGGACATACATAGGGAATTTAAATTAACAAAATTTTTTAAAAACTTTTTTAGTCAAAGATAAATAAAAAATCAGCATGGGGCCCCCAATTTCACCCTAAGAGAATTTAAATTCAAGTTTTTAGCAAATCCCTGTTTTGCAAAACCCAAAACAATCACCGCATTCCACTGCCCTTTTATGTTGGACAAATTTAAAAAAATACTGAATTTAGTATTATTTAAAACAACATTTAAAATTTCAATAAAAATTTTAAATAACCCAATTAAAACCACCCTAAAAAGACAACTGAATCAGGGAAATTTAAATTTAAAATGACCCTGGGCTGAAGATTTTTTGTCCTTTTTAAAAATGTTTTTCAGAAGTTTAAAGAGAATAATAATTTTTAATATCCCCAAAAATCTTTTTTTGAAAGAAACATCATTCCTTTGCCCTGAAGAGTCAAACGCTTCAACTGCCTTTTTTGGGCCCAAAGTTAAACCCCCCCCAAAAAAATGGGTTTTAAGCCCATACCGCAACAGCTACAAAAAATTAAATGTAAGACAGGGATTTTGAGAAAATTTTTTTTTTGGGCCTTCTATATTGAAAAACAAAATTAAAAAGGGGTTTTTAAAATTTTGATATTTTTTGAAAAAAAGCATTGGGTTTTAAAAAATAAATGAGGTGAAACAAAAGGGACTTATGAAACCTGTATTCCACATTTCAAAAAGGGTTTTCCCAACATTTTTTTAGATCAATCTTAAACTTAAAGGGCCCAAAACCGGGGCCCGTGGGCATAACTAAAATCTATATTTTCCTGTGACAAAAATGCGTCCCAAAAAACCATAACATTATAAAAAAACATAATTAGGAGTAAACAGCCCATACCCCCTGATGATGCCGCATCACAGCATGGGAAAAAAATTTTGGTTTTCTTTTACAAAAAAAAAGTACCTTAAGGGTTTTGTCACCAGGAAAAAATAATTCAAATTATTTTTTAATCAAACGTTTTTTGGAAGAAAATTGGGTAATCAAAATGGGGATTTGGGAAATTTTGGGACCTTCACCTGGACCCCGGGAAAACGGCAGATCCCCGGGGAAGAGGGAAAAAGGGCCCCGTGGGGGGAGAAAAAAAAAAGGAGAAAGGGGGAGGGGAAAGCCGGAGTTTCTGGGGGGCCGGAGGCAAAGTGGAACCAGACCCGGGGGCTGGGGGTAAAAACCCAAAAAAAGGGACCGGTTTCCCCCGGGAACCCAGCTGAGGGCCCGGAAAACCGGGGCTTAAAACGTGAAGGAAAGATTCCCTCGGGTCAACCCGGGTTAAAACCCCCCCTACGGAAAGGGGAAACCCCGGGGGCCCAAATTTTGGAAAAAGCCTAGGGCCCCCGGGAACCACTTTCCCAAATTTTGTAAAAAAAAGAGAAACCCCCAAGGCTTTCCTAAGCCAGAAAGGGTTTGGGTTTTGGGGTGGGGGTTAAATTTTTAGAAGGGGTTTTCCCCCTGTCAAAATTGATCAGGGGGCACCGCTCCGGGGCATACAGGTTGGGCCCTGGGCTTTAGAGGTGGGGCAGGCTCTTTGGTAGGGACTGGATGCCCAGAAACGAGACACGACCTGTCGAAGGGTGCTGTCCCTGGTGGTCTTTTGGAAAAAACCAGTCCCCCTGTGGACTGGGGGAAGACCATCACCCCCGAGATCAAAACCATGGGGAGGGGTCCGTAAATAAAGGTAGTAGGTAAACAATGCACTTTTCCCCAGCTTCAAGAAAGGGTATTTCTCAGGTCCCCGGGCCTCCGGGAAGTACAAAGAAATTTTCTGAAAAAACCTCTCATCGAACCCAGGGCCCCCAACTGAGTTGTGGAGGACACTGGGGCCACAAGGAGACACCTAAGGGGGCAGACTTGTGTCACAGTGGGCCCCTGGCCTCACTGAGGGTTTATGGAAGCCCAGTAGAGGGGAAACTAAACGCGGAGTCCTGCTGCCCGCAGGAAACTCCTCTCAATAAATGATAAGTCCCCAGATAAAAATTGGGTTTTTGGGGTTGAATTTTTTGGGACTAACCCCCAAATCCCTTTTGAGTTTTTAGGGAAAAACTAAACCGTCTCGACAGTAAAAAAGACAAGAAAAAAGACTTTTAGCTAAACCCCGAAGAAAAAGGGGGACCAAAAGGGTCAAAGTGCTGGGAAATTTGGGGGAAATTGGGGGATTTTTACAAGCTAACCTCCCAATTTATAGTATTGGGGCCTTTTACTATACTACTAAACTATAAGATTTTAAGGGGTTTTAAAGTTTCCACTGAAATTTAGGAACCTTGGGTTCGGGGTAACTGTATCCCAAAGGGGCTTAAAAATTCCTACATATAAAACCTCAATGGGGGGGTCGGGTGGGGGTAAAACCCCGGGGGGGGCTATTTTTTGGGTTTCAGACTAGATATTTGGCTCATACCAAAAAATTCGTGGGGGATGTGGTTTTTCAGGGCAATTAAATTGCAGGAGGGGAATGGTGTGGGGAGAAAAATGGTGATTGCATCCCAATAAAACCCATCCTCCCCCCCATCAAGGAAAAGGGTGGGCCCTTGGTGAAGAAAATGGGCCCGGGGCGGAAACCTTTAGCTAGTTTTTCGGGGTTGGGGACTTCCAACTCTTTACAATGAGGTTTGGGGGAATAGTACACGGGAAAAGAGAGGGGGGCCCCCGCCCCTTTCAGAATTTCCGGGAGGGAAATGACCTTTAGGTACCAATAAGGTAATCTCCCAACCTTTTTCTAAAAATTATTAGGAGGGGGGTTGACATAAATATGGGCCCCAGCCCAATGTTCCCATGCCAAATTTTGGGGCTGGGAATTTTTTGCAGGGAAACCCCTTAAATTTTCGGACCCACAGACACATTTTAAAATTTTTCTTGAGGCCAACAACACAAAGGGTGTAAAAGGAAACCCAGACGGGCAGACTGGGCCCCCCTACACGGTGGAACTGTCTGACAGACTGGAACAAAATTCCCCAAAGGGGCCCGTTTCGATCTGGACTGGATCTTGAGGGGAGTGGGGGGTAAATTCCCCAAGGAGGCCGTAAACAAAACCCCTTTTGAGAACAAAATGCCCTTTTATGACACAAAAGGGGTGCCCGGAAAACCGGATAAGGTCTCACAAATTGGGAGGAAAAATCGAAAAGGGGAAAACCCGAAGGGGTTTCCCTTGGCCCAAAGGGCCAAAAGATTTCCCGGGAGTGATGCTGATTTGGGTGGGCCCACCGGGATTCGCAAAAAAATTACAAAAAAGAGAAAGGGTTTATAGATTCTCCAGGGAAATCCTGGAGAGGAAATTTTTTTACCTCTATAGACGAACCCCGTGCGTTTTAGGCTCCACAAAGTGCTTTAAGGAAACCCCGAAAGGGAAAGGGCTGGGGCCCCTCATTAAAAGAAAGATGGGGGGTGGACCCCAAACTGAAAAAAGAGACTTTGCAACTTTTATTTGAGACTCACTTTTTCCGGGGTTCGTAGAGGAACCCCGAGCTTGTTTTCCCCAAACTTCTTTGTTTTAGTAAAACCTATTTAATAGGATGGACGAAAAGGAGATTTTTAGGTTTAGGAGGAAAAAAGAAAAAGGGGAAAAATTTATTTTTCCCCCCAAATTTTCAGGAGGGAAAAAGGGAAAAGGGGAAAAGGGGGGGAAAAAAAAAATTTCCTTTCCCCAAAATTTGAGAAAATTTTTCAGAGGGAATTTTCTCCAGCAAAAACCATTTAATTTTTTAAACTTAGTAATAAAAACAAATAAAAACCCAAAAATTTTTGTAGTTATAATAAAATTTTTTTAAAAGGCTAAAGTGGAACTAGATAGAAAATTTAAAACCTTTTCTTTTAAGGCACAATTTTTTTGTACTCCATTTTTTTAAATAATCTTTTTTTTAATTTTCTTGTTTTTCTTTCAAAAAAAGAAAAAAAAATTCAAACAAAGGTTTAAATTCCAAAAAAAAAAAACAGATTTCACACTTAATAAAAAAAAACAAGCTTATCTGAAATAATTCTTACTAATAAAAAGCTTTAAATTTTAAAAATTTTTAAAAAAGTGAAATAAAAGAATGGTTTTTGCTTTTTTAAAAATTTACAAATTCAAATTAAAAACATCAAAAAACTCACAATTTTTTAAAATTCCTTTTAATTTAAAAAACTTTAAATAAAAAATTATAAAACCCAAGGGAAATGAAATTACACACTGGGGTCAAAAAATCTTGGCATCCCTGCCTTATTCCCAAACCCAACCTCAAGGATAAACGTAAATAATTATTTCTGCACAAGTTGATACTATGTTTGTTTTTATTCCCATTTGTATAATGCCACTGAAGTGTTTCGCTGTGGGCATAAAAAAAGCAAACCCCTTTTTTCATCCTGTGACTGTCAACTAATCACACAGACGGCTGATCTGGTACTTTCCCATTCCTATTTATAGTTAAACAAAGCTTTTTTTGGCAAAGCTGGGTCTTTTAAACCCAAGGAATTTTAACATTTTTGGTGTCATCACCAAACGCAGTCGGGGGCTTTTTAAAAATTTCCTCCTCTCAAAAAAAAATGGGTTTTGTATACGCCAATTAAAAAAGGGTCGGGTTATTTTTATCATGTAATAATGTTGTTTCAACTAACCGGAAAAAAGCTGCGAATATGTAATCAAATTTTTAAAAAAACCCGGATGCCAAAAAAGTTTTAAAACGATCGATAGTAAAAGTTGGCACCCCCAAATTTAAAAAAAAATTTTTTAAAGGGCATTTGGAAACAATTAAATTTTAAAAAGATTTAAGATTCCCGGAAATGGGAAAAGCGGGAAAACTCGTAACCACTTAGAAAACAAGACCCAAAAAATAAATCATTTCCCACGTGTTTAAATTTTTGACGTATTGGAGTTTTAAAAACCCTTTACGTAATCAGCAAATAATGTAGGCCTAAACCCCGGGGTTAAATTTGACGATCTTTAATTATCATCCAAATTTCCCAAATGGGGATACAACGAAATATTTGTAAATTAAATTATAAAAAAATGAGTTTTTTAAATGAAAACATGGTAATGTTTTTGGTTCAATAAAAAATTTAATTTAAATTTTGGTTTTGTACAAAAACCCAAAACCGTCTGTAATTTTAAATCAGAAAAAATTTGGAAATTTAAAATTTTTTTTCTCATAAAATCGACATAGTATTTAAAAATTAAGACAAAAAACCGGTCCCCGCGAGTTTACAAATCAAAATTATTGGGATCGTGCCCCATTTTACACTCCATCTGTGTTTTCTTTCTAACCTAGTCAGGGAAAACCCTTGGGACATTTTGACAGAAAAAAATTCGTAACCCTACAAATTATTTTTGGCAGGGTTTGGCAATCTAAAGTTCACAAAAACAAAAATTAATTTTACAATTTGCCACGGATATATCTAGATTTTTTTATTCGATTTTTAAAATAAATTAAAAAAATGGTTTGTCGCAATTTTCTAGAACGCCATCCCGATAAATTTTTATGATATTGGGTATTTCCTTTTTTTCAAATCTTTGGAAAGAATTTGTTAAACCCCCTGGGAAATAAACGATAATTTCAGTTTTTTAACACAAACTGAACGGTTTTTATTGTACTTACAAAAATGAGTTTTAGATGGACTTTTTCCACGGGAAAAAAAATTTTGTTCTTTTACAGTGAAAAGGATCAAAACGGTTCTGGCATAAAGTGACCTGTTTTAACCCGAGGTTTTTTTATTGAACATTTTACGTTTTCTGAAAAAACCAAAACGAACATTAAAAAAATAAAACTTTTATTCAGTTTTTTGTTTTGTTCTCATTTGGGGCCTTTTGGGCACGGTTTTTTCCTAAAAACCCAAATTTTTTTTGGGTTTCCCCAAACATCGGGTTTTCAGTGGTTTGGTAAAAAGGTTTTCGACCTTAACCGGGGACCCAAAAAAAGGTTTGGGGCCCCGGTTTAAGGGAACTGTAGGGGAGTGAGGGGTAAAATGTTTAAATAAACCGCAAAAACTCAGATTAGGGGGAGCGTGGGAATGGGTAATTACCCCCCAAAAAAATTGCAGACAAAACTTAATCTAGTATTCACAAGTGCAGCAAACAAACGCTTTGGGAAACAAACCCAAGACCCAAAAAACAACTGCAATAACACAGCCCCTTTTGATTTTCCAACCCCCCACACTACAACATACCTTTAGTAGAAAGGTGGGGAAAGTAAATTTTTCCCCTTTTTTTTAAAAAAAAAAAACATCAACAGGAAAAAACGGGAAATTGGCCTCCCAAACTGCTTAAGATGTGCACTGAAGAAAATCGTTGTAAAAAAACTAGGGTCACCTTAAACAATATTTCCCTTCAACGGGAAAGGGAAAATTCCCAACCTATCTCAAACTGACTAAAGTCATACCCCTGTTTTAAACGGGGATCAAAACCCCTGAGGCAAGAACTACCGACCATCTTTCCCGGTTTTCCAAAACCCCTCAAAAGGGGTTTGAAAAAAAAGTGCCTCCCCCCTCATGAACCCTGTTTTTCAAAAAAAACATGCTTACAAGTCAAACAACAAAAGGCTTTATAAAAGGGGAATCAAAAATTTACCCGCAGTGAAACATTTTTGGTAGTTTTTTTTTGGGTCAACTTGAAGCTTTGGGAGCCAAAAGCAAAATCAAATGCTGCTAGATTTTAGCAAGGCAATTTTATTGGGCCCTTTTATCACGGGCAACCCTTAAAAAAAAGTTGGAACGTTTTGGGAATTTTCCCGGGCTACAGCAAGATGGGTTTTAACAGTTTATAGAAAAGGCAGGGGGCCAGGTTTTTTGACTTGATACATACAGACAGTAGAACATCCCCGTACAGTTGATCTAGCCCCTTAAACCCAAAAAACCCAAAAGGTGTGCCCCCAAGGCTCAGTCCTGGGGGCCCCCCAATTTTTTACTTTTTTTCAAATGATCTTAAATTTGGGTTTCTTGGGGAAAAAATTTTCTAGTTTCGGGGCATGTAAGCAGAAGATACCGGGGTTTAAATTCTAGCAAAAAAAAAATCCCCCGAACAGCTCAATGTTTTTAGCATACATCGCAAAGAAAAAATGGCTTTTCCAGTATTGCAAAAACAACAAAATTGGTAAAAAAATGAAGCTAAGACCAAACAGCTGGCCCTTTTGGGAAAAAGGAAGGGGGTGAAGTGGGGGCAATTACCAAACATTGATAGTGTGGAGGAAGCTAAATATCTGGGGATATAAATTTTACACTGGAAATTTTTGTGGACAACGCATGAAAACAGCCACTGTGGTAAAAAAAAGGCCCCTGGAATTTTTTCATCCCCCCGGGTTAAATCAATAAGGGGACATCCCCAGAAAACCAAATGCCCAAAAAACTACCATTATTTTAACACAAAAAAATAAAATCCCCCCTAAAGGTCTTATTGTTTTTGGGGAAATCAAGTGCAGCAAATTTACAAAGACCCCTGGTTTTTGCAAAAAAAAAAGTATCAGAAAAACTGGCAAAGGGTTGCAACCAAGAAAAACAGCTGAGGGAAAACAATTTTTTTGAAATTTTAATCCTTACCGTCGGTCTCTGTAAAATTTTTAGAATCAATTTTTGTAAAGCCCCAAATTGAACCAATTTTTACCCAGAGGCAAATGACTTTTCATACATACAAAAACCCCAAAGAGCACAGACTTTAATCTCCCAGGACACCATTTTAAAACTATATGAAAAGAAGGGCCTTTCCCCATATGGGTCAAAAACTTTTCAAAAGCCTTAAACCCCAAAACATAAAAAACCAAAGGGAAACCCCAAGAAAACACGAAAAAAAAAGGGTCCCCTTTAACCCCCTTTTTTTCACAATTGGGTGAATTTTTAAACTGGAGGGGCTTGGAATAACAATCAATGACTGAACGACTTGAACTATACCCGTTTTAATTGTAAAAAATTTAAATTTTTGTTTTTGACACATTTGCAAACTCCAGAAATTTTAAAAAAAAGAAAAAATTGTATTTATTAACACTTTGAAGCCTGGGGCCCTTTAATACTCCGTTTGGCATAGAATCCTGGGGGGTTTTATGTTTTACATTAAAAAAAAATTGGGAAATTCCTTAAAAATTTCCTAAAAAGGGTTTCAAATTTTATATCCCTTTTTAAAGGGGAGAAAATTCCCCCCCCCCCTTTTTAAAGATTTGGGGAAACTTTAGGTGTTTGTACATTTTTTTTAAATTTTTTTCAAAAAGCTACAAAAAAGTAACCCAAAAAAATGTAAAAAAAAAAAATAGCTACACAAGATCTATTTGACATAATTTTCCCTTTTAAACACAATTTAAAACATTCTGGAAAACAAAATGGCATATATAAAAAAAAATATAAACACACAACCAGTCACTGTACGGTTTTGATTGACACAAAAAAACCAAACCCAACAAAAGCAAATTTCTAAAATAATTCCCTTAAATTTCCCTATGTACACAACAATATTTAAAAAAGAAACGAAAATGAAAACATAAAAAAAAAATAAAAATACTGTACTTTGGGAAAAATAAACACAAAAATAATTTTCCCCTTTTTTATAACGAACGTGTTTTTCCCACTCAAAGAACCTGGGGCCTGACCGGGCTGACATTTTAAAAAATGCTTCCTGTTACGATAATTTTTTAAACCAAGACCAATATAATAAAAAAAATTAATAGACCAATAAAAAAATAAATAACAATTTAAATAAAAAAACATATTCAGAGACCTAAAAACCCCCTTTTTATGCCGAAAATAAAGATATAATGAAAAAAAAAAAAAAAAAAATTAAAATGGGCCCCCCGAGCTATTCTCGCTTAGTTTTTCCCGTTAGCGAGAACGCCCCTTTTTCCCTCGCCCGAAACTATCTTCGGGGTTGGCTTTTAAACTGTTAAAAGATCTCATTGAGCATCGGAAACCCGATATCTTTGCTCACTTGGGCAAATGAACGAGTCGTGAGAACGTCATCACATCTACGTTTACCCCCAAATGTCCGACTGTCACTTTTTAACTCACTGCCAAAAAAAAAAGCAATTTTAAAATTTCATTTTTTACGCTAATCTAGACCCAAAAAATATCATATTTTGTTATCCCCCTTTTACTTAAAATTTTATTCATTGAAAAATTTTCCCAAAATTTTCTATAAAAAAGATAAACACAAAAGTTATTGAGATAGAACTATGTATTTTTTGTTGGTTTTCTCCCTTTCAAACAATTGAAAAAAACCCCGAATGGAATTCCCAGTCGAAAAAAAATTTTCCTTTTCGCAGGGAAAAGAATTTCTTGGGAATTTCCCAAAAAATTTTTTTGAAATTGTCCCCAACCCCCAATAATTTTAAAAACAATGAAAAAAAACAAATAAATAATAGTTTTTTCTACATACTGTATTTCTTCAGGGAAACCAACAAAAAAGGTATCAACCTTTTAAGTAAAAGGGGAAAAAAATTTTAAAAAAAAGCCCGCCCTCATTTTAAAAAAACCGTTACATTTAGGTTTTTAAGTACACAAAATATGGGTTTAAAACTTTGTTTTAAAAACCCCCCCTTTTTTTTCCCAAAGTTTTAAATTTTTTTTTATTTCCATCCAATATTTTAGGATCACTTGGGGTACAGTTGCTACCGCAGTGCAACTTCCCAAAGATCCCAACTATTTTTTCCTTTTAAAAAACTCCCCCTGTGCATAAACCAAACGTTTTTAACACATGGCCCCTTTTGAAACCAAATTTTTTGTGCAGTCCAAACAAGTTTAAGAAATTTAAAAAGATTTTTTTTTATACTAAAAAAATCTTTTTTGTAAAGAACTACACTTTCCAAAAGAAACATCAATCATAATGTTTTATTTTTTAAATCAATTAATGACCATACCTGGCCCCCCAAAAATCCTCTTTTTTAAAAGGGGGACTTTTTTCAAAAAATCAATTTTTTCTCTTCTTTCCCAAACGTTTAACAGTCCCCCTTTATAATGGGTTGTCATCGTAATCCAAGGGTATCTGAGCACACAACAAAATTTAAATAAATAATAGAAACAATACAATTTTGTATGAAATGAAATTAATTATGTCCCCCGAAAAGAAAGTTACATTTTAAGAAAAACATGTTTGCTATAAACTAAAGGCCTTTTTTTTTTAAAAGGGTTTTTTTATTAGTAAAATGTACCTAACAATTCCCAAACAAAATGGAACAAATAATGGTAACCAAATATCTTTAGGAATTCACAACCGAACTGGTCTCCAAACGTTTTTAAAATAAAAAATTCTTAAAATATCTGACCCCCCAGTCCCCAAATAAAAAATGGGTTTCAAATTTTGGTTTGAATTTCTAAAAATTTTAGGTTTTAAAACTTTTTTTTAAAATTCCCTTTTTTAACAACAAAATAATTTAAAATTTAATTTTTTACTAAATTTTTTGGGTCACTAACGGACGGTTTTCAAATACCCAAAAGCCCAAATTTTAAAAATCAACTAAAAACCCCAGTAAATAACTCCTCTTGCATATACCCCTTTGATTTTTTTAAAATGGGCCCCATAGGAACTAGTCTTTAAAGCATCAAATTTAATTTTTAAAGGGTGTTTGATTTAAAAATTTAATTTTTTTATTTTTTTTTTTTTTTGATTTCAACTACTTTTTAACAGCTATTAAAAACAAAACCAAAATTTGTTCTTTTATTAAAATTAGGGTTTTAACCCCCAAATGGTGAATACAAGGTTTACCCCTTAAAAAATTCCCAAAAGCAAGTACATTTTTTTTTAAAAATTTTAAAAAATAATAAATATTTTCCCCAAAAGTTTAAAAAGTTATCATTTCATTCTTTTCTCAAAAACTATACTTGCACATTTTTTAAAAAATTTTTAAAAATTTTTTACATTAATTATAACTTATAACCCGTATACCAAATCCCCCAAAAAAATTTAAAAAAATTTTTTACTATTAATATATCCCGTCCCGGGGCATTTTTTTTTATAGTGTGCAGGGGTACCTAGATGCTGATTTTTAAAAAGTGCTTTTTCGATGAAATTCCCTTTTAAAAGTTTTTAACTACTGTAAACCCTTTGTTTTTTTAAACTTTGACCTGTTTTTACAATTTACCCATTATAAAAGAAAAGTTATTTTTGTTTTTTTTAAAATTTATGTAAAATTTTAAAGTTAAAAATAAAATTTAAAAAAAAAATAACCCTTCTTAGGACACTATAAAAATGTTTTTGGGAAATAATTCCAAGATGCCAAATTGTTTATTATTTTGTGCAAATAATAAAATTTTTTTAAAATTTTATTTAAACCTCTAATTTTTAATTTTTAATTGTTTTTTTTACATAAAACACAAAAAAGAAAAAATGTCCAAAAGTTTTCAAAAATTTTATCATTGAAGGTAAACAAAAAAGTAAAATGAAAAAAAATTTTGAAAAAACAGCAATTTAATAGAGAATAAAAAGCTGTTCCCGGAAAAAAAATTTATATTGTACTTTAAAACAATTTTTCATATTTTTTTTTTTATGGGGGAAAAATCCCGCCCCTACTAGAATTTGAAACAAAGCAAAAAGGGGTATACAAAAAAACTTTTTTTGGGAAAACACCTAATTCACCTACAAATTTGAAAAATTTTTTTTTTGGTTTGGATAGAGTATTTAAAATTCCCCAGCAGACTGACAATTTGGGATCCTTATTCCTCTTCTGGTTATTTAAATTTATTTATGCATAAAAATCACAATTTTAAAGCTGTCCAACCTCCAGGCAGGAATTTAACGGGAGTTTGGGTTTTTGTCTTTATTTCCCACTTAAAAAAATTGCGAAAAAAATTATCAAAAATCTGAAAAGTATAGAAAAAGAACATTTTGCTTTGATTTTGGGAACCCAAATTTGTCATGGTTGCTTTATGAAAAACACAGTTTTATTAGTTTTTTCAAAAGAGCACGTTACGTGGGCCCACTTTAACGAACGCATATACTTTGAAAATAGCACACAAAGCCCCCAGGGTTCCCCCGTTTTTAAAGGGTTAAAGTTATAAATACAAACACCTCAAAGATGCAAAATTTTGGGGTTTCTTGGTACATTTCCAAACCAAACCCAAAATTTTAAAGTACTTTAAACAACTCATTACTTAGTGTTAGTCAGTTTTGGGGTTTTTGGGGCTGAACGAAGGGGGCCCGTAGAAAGGGTGTATCTTTTTTTTATTTTAGAATTGGGAAACCCCAGGCCGGAAAGTTTGGGCCCTTGGGGGTTGGGGAAGGCCCGTACGCACCTCAAAAAAGATCCCCCGATAGTGTCTCACAACATCTTATTGAGAAAAAATTAAACTATTATAGCTTTTTTTTGACACCCAAAAATTGCTTTAAAATCTTAAAATCAGGGAACGTTTATCAGGCAGTTTGCATTTAAAGGGGATTTTTCCGAATTCAGAAAGTCTGACAGGTGTCCCCCCCTGGTTCAAGGGGCTTTAGCCAAGTCTTTTTTGATTTATATTAATGACCTTCCCTCAAATCAATCAGGTGGGGTTGGGCGAGACCCCACTTATTTTGCAGATGACCTTGCTGTCTTCGTCCCCCCCAAAAAACCTCAGTAAAAAACTAGACTTGATTGGGCTTGACGACCCCTATTTAAAGGGGCTGGTTGGGAAAAAGCCTTAGCTTGAAGACACTAAAAATGTCAATATACAAACACTCACCCTGGGAAAAATTTTTGGGAATCCACCTTAATCTAAATTTTAAAATGGAAAAATCCCCATAGGTTTTTTTTTGCAAAAAAAATTTTCCCCCTGTGGGCCCTTTTCTTATGAGTGCTTTTGGGGCCCTGTTTTTTTCCTCAAAAGGCACCCCTTAACTGTTTAAAATTGCCCCATTTTGGGGGCTACTTGGCCCCATGGCAAAAGTTCTCTGGGGGAACCCCTCCTCCTCTATCCAAAATGCTGTTATTGCAAAAACACAGTTTGACTTTATTTTAAAGGAAAATCCCCAGGGGTCAATTTCAAGCCATTTTTTTGGGGCAGTTTTTTGGGATCCCCGAAAATTGCCTTCTATGTTATACTTAGTTTTGGGTTTTTTTGATAAAGCACATACATGATTTTTTCTTGGGATGGGCAAAAAAAACATATTACTCCGCACGTCACAACCCGAAATTTTTAAGAAACCCTAAGTACACCAGAAAATTTTAAAAAGCTTTTAATTTTGGGTTTAAAAAGCAAATAGGGGCCCGGAATTAGTGTATTAAAAGAGATAAAGGGCACAGCCAAAATTAAACCTTTAAAAGACAATTCAAATTAAAATCACGTAAAAGTCAAAAAAACACAAAGTAGAAATTTTTTTTTTCTCTCCCTCTAAATCACCGAAGAAAATGCCAAAGGTTTTGAAAAAATTTTTTGAATTTTGTCCCACTTTGTGTTTGTGACTACTACCCTGAAGTTTTGGAACTTTTCTTTTAAAGGGAAGTTTGGATGTCCCCATCTCTCTAATACAAATAAAAAAATTTTAAAAAAATGGGCGAAAAATTTAATTTAATTTTTTTTGCCCGTTTTAAATTTTTTGGGGAAATTTTTCCACCCCCCCAAAATTTTTAGGGAAATTTAATAAAGACATTTTTGGGAAGAAACCCTATTTATACTTTCGCATGATTTTTTTTTTTTATATTTTAAACCAAACGCATGAAAATTCATAGAGCTGGGCTATTTTTTAAAACTTTACCATTCAAAAATAATTTTTTGATAGTTTTTACCCTGATTTTTTCTAAAGCATATTGGGTACTTGAAAAATGCTTTTTTACCAAATTTATTTTTATTTATAAAATTATTTATCCCGGATGTTTTCTAAAAAATTTTATTGGGATTTTAAAAAAGTGGGTAACTTTTAAACCCTTTTTTTACTTAGCTTTTTACTTTGGGTTTAAATTTGATGTAAATGCTTTTTTAGTAAATTTTTTTAATTTTTTTTAGTATTATTAACACCTTAATTGTATGACGCTACCAAAGCGTTGTCATTACATTTGCTTTGGGGGGAATCAAGATGATTCCGATTTTATTCAGAAAATTTCATACCCATTTTCCCCCAAATTTTTCCCCCAAATTTTTAAAAAAAGAACCTCACAAGGGCTTTTTTTCATCCCCTTATTTAAAATTTTGGTAAATTTTACTGCAAATTAGCAAAAAGATTTTTTTAAAAAATTAATTTTATTTTTTTTTATTACCAAAGAAATACAACATCGTGTTTTTTGGGATCTTTTTCCCTTTTAATTTCCCCCTAATTTTCAAAATTAAAAAACCATATATACTCAAAAATTTTGTTTGTACTTTTAAAACCCCAATTAAAATTTTTCCAAAAAAATCGCTACAAAAAACGTACAGCGAGACACAGCAAAACCCCCATCGGGCCTTTAAAGACTTTTCCCGCAATTATTTCCCCCCCTACCCCCGGGGAGGACAAAGGGGGTTTATCTGTTATGATAGATCACAGTCCCGACGAACCCGCCCTGCTGGGGAGCACAATTCATTTATCCCCAAAGCCGCCCCCCAACCAAACCCCAAAAAAATGAAATGGGTTTTTTGCTGCTAAAAAAAATTGTGGGGTTGCACCATTTCAAATTTAAAAACAAAATTTTTAATCTTTTTTGTAAAAAATACAAAACCCTTCCAAAAGAAACAGCAAAATCATTAAAAATTTTTTTTTTTAAAATATCAATTTAAAGACCATACCTGGCCACAAATCTCCCCCTTTAAGTGTGGAAAAATTTTTCAGAGAAAATCAAATTTTCCCCTTTTTTCCAAGCGTTTTAAAAGCCAAACCCTTTTTAAAAGGCTTTGTCATCGTAATCCAAGGGTATTGAGCACACAAAATTAAGTAAATAATAGAACAATAAAAAATTTTGGAAGAAATGAAAATTTAAATTTTGTCCCTTGAAAAGAAAAATTAAAAATTTCAATGACAACCCTGGTTTCTATAAACTAAAAGGTTTTTTTCTAAAGATTTTCATTAGTTTAAAAAAAACCTATCAATTCCCCAAACAAAAAGGAACAAATAATGGTTTCCAAATAACTTGAGGAATTCACAACCGGGAACTGGGCCCCAACTTTTTTAATAAAAAAATTCCCAAAAATTCCCGACCCCAGTCCCCAAAAATAAAGTGTTTCATTTTGGGTTTTTAAGAAAAACAAAATTTTGTTTTAAAACCTTTTTTTTAAAAAATTCCCCTTTTTTAAAAACATATAATTTATAATTTTTTTTTCATACTAAATTTTTTTATACAATAAAAGTTCTACTTTCAAGCAAAAATTTTTAAAAAATCAACTATTCCCCAAAACTAAAATCTCTGTGCATATAGCATATTTTTTCATATTTCCCCATAGGGAAATATTCCCTTTTGCAGTTTAAATCAAGTTTAAGGCTGTTTGATCAAAAAATTTTTTTTTTTTTTTTTTTTTTTTTTAGATTTCAACTACTTTATATCAGCTATTAAAGGCAAACCAAATTAGTTTTTTTTCATTAAAATTAGGTTTTTAAAACCCCAAATGGTGAATACTAGGTGACCCATTTAAAAAATTCCCAAAAAGGGAAGTACTTTTTTTTTTAAAAATCATAAAAAATAATAAAAATGTTCCAAAAAACAATGTTATCATTTCATTCTTCTTCCCCCCATGAACTATACTTTCACAAATTTAAAAAAATTTTAAAAATGTTGTACATTAATTTTTTAACTTATAACCATTTTTCCAGTCACCAATACAAATTTTAAAAATTTGACTAAATTTAAATTTTCTGTCGGAGCATTGTTTTTATAGTTTTGCAGGAGTACCTAATGCTGATAAATAGTGTCTATTCGATGAAATTCTTTAAGATTTTGAAAATAAATGTAACTTTGTTTTAAGCTTTGACCTGTTTGACAAATTTTCCTATTAAAACTGATAAATTATTTCATGTAAATGGTGTATGTAATGTAAGTAAATAAAATTTAAAAAAAAAATAAAACCCTTTTTTAGGAAACACTATAAAAAATGTTTTGGGAAAATTTAAAATTTCCCAAAATGGCCAAATTGTTTATTATTTTGTGCACTAATTAAAAAATGTTTTTTACATTTTATTTTAAAAACAAAATTTTTTTTTTGGAATTGTTTTGTTTTTCATAAAAACCCCAAAAAGAAAAAAGGCCAAAGGGTTTTCAAACATGAACAAATTTAAGGTAATCAAAAAAAATACTTTAAAAAATATTAGAAAAATCAGCATTGAACCCGAAATAAAAAGCTGTTCAGGAAAAAAAATTTATATTGTACTTTAAAAAAAAATTTTTCATAGTTTTTTTTTTATGGAGAAAGTCTGCTCTACCCTAGAATTTGAAAAAAACGCAAAAAGGGGATAAAAAAAAAAAGGGTTTTTTGGTAAAAAAAACCCCAATTCACCACAACTTTTTAATTTGTTTTTTTTGGATAAAGTAATTTTAAAAATCCCCCAGACTGACATTTGGGATGTCCTTAAACCCCTCTTCCCGGTTATTAAATTCAGTCCTTTGGGTAAAAATCAGCAATTTTTTCGCTGTCCCAACCTCCCGGCAGGGAAGTGAGCGGGGGTTTGTTTTTTGTTAAAAAAATTTTTTTTCCCCCCAAAAGTTTTTTTTTTTAAAAATTGGGGTAAAAAATTTCAAAAAACTGGGAAATGTTTTAAAAAACAGAAAAATTCTTTCGTGAAATTGGGACCAAATTTTTCATGGGGTTTTCTTTATTTATAAACACATGTTTTTTTTTGAGTTTTACCCAAAAAAACCCCGTGGCGTCCTACTTTTTACGATCGGAAAATTACTTTTTAAAATAGCAAAACAAAAACGCCCGATTCCCCGTTCTAAAAGGGTTAAAGTTTTTAAAAAATCAACCCCCAAAAATGGGAAAATTTTGGGCTTTCTTGGGACATGCTTCAACCAAACCAAAAATTTTAAAGTACTTTTTAAAACTAACTCATTACCCTTTGTGTTGTTTAGTTTTTTGGTTTTTTTCGTGCTGAAAGAAGCACAGTAGACGCTGTTTTTTTCTTTAAATTTAGGGGATGGGACCTCAGGCCCGGAAATGGCCAAAAATTTGGTGGAAGCTGTACGACCTCACAAAATCCTTCGTTTTTGTCTCACAACCTCTTATTGAGAAAACTTAGCTATTATAGCCTTTTTTGAACCCCCCAGAATCTTGCTTGTAAAAAAACCCTTTAAATCCCGTGAACGTTTTCAGGCCCTTTTTCATTTAAGGTTTATTTTTTTTTCCGAATTCAGAAAGTCTGAGCATGGTTCCCCCCGGTTCATGCTTGAGCCAATGCCCCTTTTTGATTTATTTTAATGACCTTCCCCCCAATCAAAACAGGGGGGATTGACTGAAGGGCCCCACTTATTTGCAGATTTTTCCCTTGCTTCCCTTGCCCCTCCAAGAACCCCAGAAATACTAGACTTGATTTACTTTTCTTTACACTATAAGGGGCTTGGTTCTAAAAGCCCCTTTGCTTGAATGACACTAAAACTGTCGATATTCAAACACTCACCCCCTGTGGGAAATTTTTTGGGGAAACCACCTTGAAACTAAATTTTAAAATGGAAAAAATCACATAAATTTTTTTTGCTAAAAAAAAGTCCCTTTTTTGGGCCCTTTTCTTAAAAGAGTGCTTGGTCGTGTTTTGCCTCAACAGGGACTCTAACTGTTTTTCAAATTTCCCCATTTGGGGAGCTACTTGGCTTATGGCAATGTTTTCTGGGGGAACCAATCCTCCCCTAGTCCAAAAAACGTTAAATTTCAAAAAAAAAACAGTTCGACCATTGTGGGGCTCCTCCTAGGGCCAATTTTTAAACCATTGTTTGTGCAGTTTGGGACCTGACTTGCCTTCCCATGTATACACTTATTGTTTTGGGTTTTTGGGGGATAAAGAAAATACATGAATTTTTTCTGCATGTCACAATTACATAGTTTACTCCCCCACGGGCCCCCCCAAAAGAAAATATTAAGTACCAAAGTACAACCCGAATTTCAAAAAAACCCTTTTTAAATTAGGGTTTAAAAAAACCCCTAGGGCCCGGAAATTTGTGTATTAGAGAGATAGGAAAATCAGCAAACTTACCTTAAAAAAAACAAGTTCAATTTAAAATCAAAATATAGTTCACAAACACAAAGTAGACCCCTTTTTTTTTTCCTCCCTCTACTCACCCGAAAAAAATGCCTATGGGGGTTTTAAAAAATTTTTGAGAAATTTTGCTACTTTTTTTTTTGTGACTACTAACTGATGTTAGTGGGAAATTGCTTTTTTAAAGGGAAGTTTTGGGTGATGTCCCCCCATCTCCTAATACACTAAAAAGCTTTTAAAATAATGGGGCGGGAAAAAATTTTTAATTCTTTGCCTGTTAATTTTAGGAAAATTTCCCCCCCAGGGAAATTTTAGGGAATTTAATGAAAGACATTTTCCCGGGAAAAAAAACCCCATTTATACTAAAGCATGATTTTTTTTATTTAAATTTACCCCAAAAATGCAAAAGAAAATTCATAAGCTGAAATATTTTTAATACTTCACCATTCAAAACTATTTATTGATAGTTTTACTCCCGATTTTTTTTTTTTTTTTTTTTTTTTTTTGGCTTATTTCTAGCTTTAAAACTGCTTTATTACCTTTGATTTTTTTTTGTATATTTTTTTTATCGGATGTTTTCTATATATTTATTGCATTTTAAAATGGCTAACTTTTTTTTCAAATTTATTTACCCTTTGCTCTTACTTTGTTTTATTTGGGGATGTACTGCTTTATGTATTTTATTATAATTTAATTTGTATTAATTTTCACAAATTTAAATTGGGATGAAACCCACCAAAAGCCCTTGTCAAATTTCATTTGCTTATGGAATCAAGATGGGGTTCCGACTCATGCAGAAAATTTCAAAAATATTTTTCCCCCCATTATTTCCCAAAAATTTTTAAAAAAAGATCCCCCAGGGCATGGGTTTATCAGTTTTTTTTAAAAAAGGTAATTTTACCCCGCAAAATTTAAAAATAGTTAAAAATTTTTAAATTTAAATTAAAAATTTTTTTTTTGTTTTTTACCCTAAAAAAAAAAAACCAAACGTGTTTTGGGGATCTTAAAGCATTTTTAAAATCCCTAATTTTCAAAATTAAATAACCTTTTTATACTCAAAAATTTTTGGTTTTTTACTTTTTAAAAACCCCATATTTTATTTTCAATCCCAAACGCTACAAAACACGTTTCAGCGAGACACAGCACCCCAAACGGGGTTCAATGACTTCCCCGCAATTATACCCCACCTATCCCAGGGAGGACAAGGGGCCCAGTCTGTGTAGATAAAAAATTTACAGTCCCCGACTTAAAAGTCAATGCTGCGAAACCAAAAATTCCCCCTTTTCCCTAAAGCCGCCCCAACCACCTAAAAAATGAAATGATTTTTACTGCTAAAAAATGTGGGTTTTCACCATTACATTGAATACAATTTGTAAAACACAAACCCTTTCCCAAAAAAAACAGCATATCATAATGTTTTTTTTATATATCAATTTTAAAGACCAAACCGGCCACAAAATCTTTCCCCTTTAAGTGTGGACCCTTTGTTTTAAGAAAAAATCAATTTGGGGCCCCTTTTTCCCCAAAAATTAAAAAACCCCAAACCTTATAATGGCTTTTGTCAAAACGGAAAACCCAAGGGGAAACTGAAACACACCAAAAATTTTAAATAAAAAAATAGAAACCCAAAACAATTTTGGAAAGAAATAAATTAATTAGTTATTGAAATGAAAGTTTTAAAATTTTAAAAGACAACCAAAGTTTGCTATAAACTAGAGGCCTTTTTTCTAAAGAATTTTTATTATAAAATGTACCTATCAAAATTTCCCAAACAAAAAGTGAACAAATAATGGAACCAAAAACTTAGGAATTTACAACCGAATGGTCTCAGCCTTTGGTTTTTTAAAAAATTCTTAAGAATCTGAAACCCCAGTCTAAAAATTTTAAAATGGTTTTCATTTTGGTTTGAAGTTTTCTAACAATAAAATTTTAAATCCTTTTTTTAAAATTCCCTTTTTAACAACATATAATTTTAATTTTTTTTTCATACTATTTTTGGAAACCCACGAAAAGTTTTTCAAAAACAATGCAACTTTTAAAGATCCCAAATAAATTCCCCATTAAAATAACTTTTCTGTGGGATAAAGCATAAAATTTTTTTCATATGGCCCCCTAGGGAAATAGTCTTAAAGCCAAATCAAACAAGTTTAAGGCCGTTTGATCAAAATTTTTTTTTTTATTTTTTTTTTTTTTTTTTGATTTTTAACTACTTTTTATCACTATTAAAAGGGATACAAATTAGTTTTTTTCATTAAAAAATTTGGTTTAACCCTAAATGGGAATACTAGGGGACCCCCTTAAGAATTCCCAAAAGCAAGTACTTTTTTTTGTAAAAAACATAAAAAATAATAAAAAATGTTCCAAAAGTAATGTTTTTTCATTTTTATTCTTCTTCTCAAAGAACTAATACTTTTTACATTTAAAAAATTTTAAAAAAGGGTTTTAAAATTTTAATTTTAACTTAAAACCAGTATACCCGTCCAAAACCCCTAAAAATTTTTAAAAATTTGACTATTAATTATCTGTCGGAGCATTGTTTTTATAAGGGGGCAGGGTACCTAATGCCGATAAATAGTGTCCCCATTCGAAAGATATTCTTTACGAGTTTGAACTACGTAACTTAGTTTTAAGCTTTGACCTGTTGACAATTACCTATTTTTAAATGAAAGTTTTTTTTTTAGTAAAAGGTTATGTAATGTAAGTAAAATAAATTAAAAAATAAAAAACCCCCTTTTTAGGGGGCACTAAAAAAATGTTTGTAAATAATTCCAAGAAGCCCAAAATTTTTTTTATTATTTTGTGCACTTTAAAAAAAAATTTTTGTTTTCATTTTATTTAAACCTCTAGATTTTTTTTTTGGGAATTTTTTTGTTTACCAAAAAAAAACAAAAATGAAAAAAATGTCCCAAAATTTTCAACATGAACATTGAAGGTTAAAACCAAAAAATAAAATAAAAAAAAATTAAAAAACAGCCCTTGAACGAAAAATAAAAAAACTTTTCAGGGGAAAAAAAATTTAAAATTTTTTTCTTTAAAAAAAAATTTTTCATATTTTTTTTTTTTATGGAAAACTGCTCTAAAGAGAATTTTTAAACACGCAAAAAGGGGGATTTCAGAAAAAAGTTTTTGGTAAAACACCTAATTCACCTACAACTTTGTAAATTTTTTTTTGGGGATAAGTATTTAATTCTCCCGCAGACTGACATTTTTTTTTGCCCCTTTTTCCCCTCTTTTTGGTTAAATTTTTCCGTTTAAAGCGATAAAAATCCCCAATTTTTAAAGCTGTCCCGACCCCCAGGCAGGGGGGTGAGCGGGTTTTTTTTTGTTGTAAAATTTCCTACTTTTTTAAAATTGCGGAAAAAATTATCAAAAACTGAAATTATAAACAGAACAATTTTGCGTCGATTGGGACCAAGTTTGGGGCAAAGGTTTTCTTTATGATAAACACATGTTTTAATTGATTTTTAAAAAAAAAGAGCACGTTTACGTGCCTTTCTTCACGACGCAAATACTTTGAAAATGCACACAAAGCGCCAGGAATCCAAATTCAAAGGGGTTTAAAATTATAAATCCCTCCCTCAAAGATGCAAATTTGGGGTTTTTTTGGGACATGCCAACCACCAAATTGTAAAAATACTTTTAAACTAAAATCAAAACTTTGGTTGGGTTTGTCAGTTTTGGGGTTTTTGTGCTGAAAAGAAACACAGTAACCGGGTTTTTTTTTTTCTTTTTATTTTAGAATGTAAACCCCAGGGCCCGGAAAGTGGCCATTGGGGGATGGGGGAAAAAGGGGTAAAGACCTCAAAAAAACCTTCCCGATAGTGGGCCCCACAAACATCTTATTGAGAAAACTTAGGGTAATTTTAGCTTTTTGGGGACACCAGAATCTTTCCTTTTAAAAATCTTAACTCAGTGAACGTTATCAGGCAAATTTTTTTTTTAAGGTGATTTTTCCCCAATTCAGAAAGTCTGAGCATGGTGTCCCCCAAAGGTTTCAGGGGCTTGAGCCAATGCTCTTTTTTATTTTTTATTAATGAAACCCTTCCCCCAATCAATCAGGGGGGATTTACTGAGACCTACTTATTTGCAGATGACCCTTTCTGTCTTCCCCCCGTCCCCTCCAAGAACCTCAGTACTACTAGACTTGAAGACTTTGACTGACACATAAGGGACTTGGGGTTTTAACACCTTAAACTTGAATGACACAAAAAATGTCGTATAACAAACCCCTCACCCTGTGAATTTTTTGGGAAACCACCTTGAATTTTTAATTTAAGAAGGAAAACCCCACATAGGGGTTTTTTTTTTCTAAAAAATTGTCCTTCTGTGGCCTTGCCCTTTTTAGTGGGTTGGTCCCTGTTTTTCCCCCAACAGGCACTCTTAAACCCGTTTAAAATTGCTCATATTGGG